>JAOYSI010009849.1:0-10683 GCA_025775065.1 Hiodon alosoides
TATATATAGTATATCGAGAATCCGGAGAAATTTCTGTACGCAAGGGACAAGGCCGAAAACCAATATTGGATGGCCGTGATCTTCGGGCCCTCAGGCCTCAGGCATTAAAAACAGACCCGATTCTGTAGTGGAAATCACTGCATGGGCTCAGGAACACATCCGAAAAACATTTTCTGTGAACACAGTTCGTCGCTGCATCCACAAATGCAAGTTAAAACTACCATGCAAAGAAGTAACCACATATAAACAAGATTCAGAAACGCTGCCGCTTTCTCTGGGCCTAAGCTCATTTAAGATGGACTGAGGCGAAGTGGAAAACGGTCCTGTGGTCTGACTAATCAAAACTTGAAATTATTTTTGGGAATCATGGACGCCGAGTCCTCCGGGCTAAAGAGGAGAGGGACCATCCGTCTTGTTATCAGCGCACAGTTAAAAAGCCAGCATCCGTGATGGTATGGTGGTGCGTTACTGCACATGGCATGGGTGACTTGTACTTCTGTGAAGGCACCATTAATGCTGAACAATATATACAGGTTTTGGAGCAACATATGCTGCCATCCAGACAACGTCTTTTTCAGGGAAGGCCTTGCTGATTTCAGCAAGACAATGCCGTGACCCCTTTCTGCACGTATTACAACAGCACGGCTCCGTAGTAAAAGAGTCCGGGTGCTAAACTGGCCGGCTTGCAGTCCAGACCTGTCACCCGTTGAAAACATTTGGCGCATTACGAAATGAAAATGCGACAAAGGAGACCCCAGACTGTTGAGCAGCTGAAATCCTATATCAAGCACGAATAGGAAAACATTTCACTTTCAAAACTACAGCCATTGGTCTCCTCAGTTCCCAAACGCACACAGAGTGTTGTTAAAAGAAGCGGTGATGCAACACAGTGGTAAACATGCCCCTTTCCCAACTTTTTTGAAATGTGTTGCAGGCATCAAATTCAAAATGGGCATGCATTTTTCCAGAAACAATAACATGTCTCAGTTTCAACATTTGATATGTTGTCTTTGTTCTATTTTCTTTTGAATATAGGGTTTAAATGATTTGCGTATAATTGCATTCTGTTTTTCTTTACATTTTACACAGCGTCCCAACTTTTTGAGAAACGGGGTTGTAGGCACAAACTGAATGGCATCTTTTGGCCTCTCAAATTTAATTTAAGTTTTATTTGAGACATTATTTTAAAATGAATAATTATTTGGAAATTACTTTGGAGCATAGTATTGTATGACTATCAGTTTGCTTAGGATGCAAATCCACTTTTTTTTTTGTCCTGATGAGCCATGACCCTACATGGCCATAATAAACATTTTATTTTTGTTTTAGCCTGTTGTCCTTGGCATACTGTGCAGACCTCCCTCGGATGTACTTAACTACACTCTTGATAAAATCTTGATAAAACTTAATGGGCCTTTGAGAGCTGGTGGGCCTCCATGTTGACAGTTTTGCTTTGGGCCGGCGGAAGGCCCTCATGGTCCGGGATGAAGGTGGGGGTGGCATGTAACCCGTTGTGCCCAGCACTGGCTTATGTAGGAGGCGCTGAGGGATGTGAGGGGAATGCACATTCGAAGGGGCACCCTATGGATGGACAGGGGCACTCTGCACAGGCACCGCGGAGAGGGGGAGGAAGATAAGAAACTTGTTGTGTTTATGAACGACCGGATTTCTGAGTGGCAAATATTTAAAAAACCCCGTTCATAACCATAAACTTCATGAACTTTCTCAAGTGGCACCCGCTTCACGTGTTTTATGACAAACATCACTTCCATCATAAAACTGAATAAATGATCTTGGCGTCTCTAATGTCAGATGACATTGGCTTGACAGAGCCAGACCTGGTTATTATGGTTATGGTTCTGCAAATGCTGTGGATGCAGCCCAACCACTAAATATCTGCATGGCTTTTTAAATAAAAAAATATTATCATTTATGTCCATTATGACTTATTAACTAATTATGTGGGTAAATGAACATAGAATTTCTTAGCCTAGCTTTTTTTCTTAGCCCCCTAAATCTAGCATACGTGTCTCCTGAACAAATAAGACTGGAGGTCAGTCTATAATGAGCACGTCAGTCACAGATACACTGATGTAAAATCTATCATGAATGACTGCTTTTGAAAAATAGACAACAGGTGATTTTAAAACTAAAAATAATTCTGTTTAATTAAAATAGGGAAACATACAATCATTTACTCTGAATTGGTGTCGAGCTAGGCGATATGTTTTTAAATAAACCACCCCTTTGTCTGGCTTTAAAATAATCAAACATTTTGTTACACTACACTGTTAAAATATCCTGAACTGAAAACAGCAGTAAAAGGGAAATAAAGTTCCCTTGTGTTTGCATAATGAATAGCAACAAATGGCTCTCGAGAGTTTTCCTCTAGTCTTTGGCTGTATCTGAAAATGAGCTATTCGCTTGACGACGAGATTTCAAGCATTCTCGATTTCACTTTTGTTGGGAAAATGTCACCATTTATTGTCCAACGCATCAATTTCTTGCCAGACAGCTTTATAAAAAACAATACCAAGTTCTAGTGTTGCCTAAGGCTAATGCAGTTTTGACTCAAACTAAATTAAAAGAGATTTATTTGGCTACTTACTAATTCTAAATACCGGCTTCATGGAACCAATTGCAAAGTGTCAAGCACAATTACCTAGTAGGCTAAACATGCCACAGTGCATTCATCATATAGAGAAGTCAGACTGAAGTCTGATTGTTTTGAATGCTTCTGGCTAGCTAGCTGTATATGTCCATGCGAACCTTCAGTGACACATACTGACACAGAGCAGGATGCTCCCCTCGCTTCCTTCCACACTGTTCAATCA
Organism: Hiodon alosoides; assembly: GCA_025775065.1. Taxonomy (NCBI): domain Eukaryota; kingdom Metazoa; phylum Chordata; class Actinopteri; order Hiodontiformes; family Hiodontidae; genus Hiodon; species Hiodon alosoides. The sequence goes on from JAOYSI010009849.1 coordinate 2,835, forward strand.
CAGTACAAATGCCCTGCTTTATTTCTGTACCAACCCAAAAGGCCTCTGATATGGGACCATTAAATGTCACATTCTAGGCATCATGTTTTCCACAGTGCAGCATCGAAAGGGAGATCGGTACTCAGATTAAGCTCAGCCAGAATGCATGGGGGTCAACACCTACCGTGTTCACAGGGCCCTGGTGCGCGGAGCTCATACAGCAGGACCCAAATAGACCTAAGGGCCGCTCGTTTTTCACTTCCTCCTTTGGCCCCCGAGTATGGGCAGAAATTAATGGAGGTTTGAATTTGCAATGCCATTCGGCTCAATCATAAGCGGCTGAATGGCCCCCTCGGAGGGCGGGTGAGGGGCCGCCAGAAAATAGTAGATTACGCACACATTTCAGCAGTAAAATACCCTGATTAACTCTAGGCCAACTTCAGATACATGACAGATTGTTTCTAGCATACCTTTGATTTTTGTTTTGTACCTTTCAATCTATTAAATATGTTTTTTTTTTTTTCAAAGGTGGTGACTGTTATAAGATTTCATAAGAGCTCTATACTGAATTAGACTGTCCCCTGATTTTTACAAAAAGTATAACTTGATGTGAAATATTACTGATGGGTTCGGTTTCCAGGTAAGCACACTCACTTGCTAAAAGTAGCTCAGAGAAAGCCCTGACACATGCAGAACTGCTACTTTTCTCCAAATCAACACAGTGATCCCCTTTCAGCCTCTGTGGCAGACAATATCATTAGCCTTTGCAATTCAGTTCCAAGCTGCAGTCGTCTGACAGAGGCAGTGACCCCAGAACAATATGTTGCCATCAGAATCTCAACTACACCAGCATTGTGAAATATGGCCCCATCAACACAAGGGTAGAATAAAACCCGCAGATAAAATCCCTGAAGAAATATAGATTTAATTTGTTTCACACATGAGAAATCTGATACATTGGGATACTTTTTAAACATAAATCCACATGCGGACTTTATGAACAAATGAGGCATATTCATAGCCCTCTACACTTGAGTGCTGTCCTTTTGCTCTCAGAATAATTTAACTGAAGAACACACATATGATAAATATGGAATTTCAAGTGATGAAAAAAAATAAAATTCCAATATTATGCAGTCCCATTAAAAACATTTTTTTTTCCAAGACGTTTTATTTGAAAAAAGATGTTTAACTTTTTCCACATTTAATCTCTTGACAACATCTTTGAGACAGAGTAGTGTGAAAATATTGTTACTTTTAAGCCTAGCCAAGGCAATGTGAAAAATACTGCTTTTAACACGGTTCCAGCTGCGGGGACTCGGTAAATAGCCCAATGCAAGACTACAGCTCTACAGAAATTCCTTCAAGTCACAAAGAGTGGGTTTGCTGAATAATTCATGTGGGAAATTACAATAAAAAAATTAAAAGGTTAGTCTCAGGTAGTCACAGACCAAGATAGAATGAATGTAAAGGCTGGTAATACCCCTTAAACAATTTATATAAATATTGAGGGAAAAAAAAGAAATGTAAAATTTCTAACTGGTCAGGAATCGGAACAGCAGAAGAAAGAAGCCAGAATTCACAGCCAGATTGGAGGAGACCCGAGGAGAGCGTCCGGTCGACTGCAGTGGAGGTGAAACTTCCGGGAACAGTAGACACCTTTCATATGTCTGGGACACGGCACCGTATACTTGACAAAGCAGTGTGTTTTTCTGGCTTTAGAACATTCAAATGATCCATTTACCTGAAATGAGTAGACATCTACGGCAAGTCAATTTAGCCATTTTCCATTTTCCGATTTACATACAGTGGAGGATGCAAATGAAAGTTACAACAGTACCTTCTGAGAATTTCGCCTCATATATAGCCTAACATGTAATATGCAATATGAGCAACAGTTAGGAAGATCGAAGTTATCCCGTACTGCATGGCATAAAATAACAAAATACATTTTTATCTTCATGCTTAAAAGAAAATCCATAGAATTTCAGAGTACGTATTTGTATTATTACAGTAAATATTACTATATACATAAATCATAGTATTCCCATATATTTCCATATATGAAACTTAAAATTATATATATATATATTTTTACAGATTAAGCAGAAATGTAATATATTTGTATATTATACATACTTATACTAATTTAATACAGTACCACATCAACTATATGTGTGCGCCATCTCCTGGTGGCAAATATTTAGCAGCAACTGGTCAAATGATCAGAAGGTCTTCAGGTAGGCTTACGTCAATGCTTAGTTGTCCCAAATAAATGGACTTCAACAGTACATAAACAATTTTATCTGCAGTTTTACAGATATTAAGTCAATTTCAGAAATAACTACATTTAAATGTAAAAACTACAAATGAAATCAATTAGCGCCCTCAAACGGATGATGCCATCCGAGATGCTTTGTTTTTCGATAGTGTAAAAATGGGACCTTCTTTGAGATTAATTGCGTTACAATGGAGGTAATAGTTTCTGCTACATCAATTGAACAATAAGACAAAGACAATATTGAAATATGCATTAAGACATCTTTCAAATATTTCTACCTAGATTGAGACCATCATTCTCTGTTTAGAACCCGATTTGCCCATAATAATTTAAAAAAAAGGTTCTCACCAATCACAGTCAGTATCAGAAACCACTCACACTCACAGCTTCTATCCAAACCTATTCAAAAATAATCAGCCTTGTTTTCATAAATCACTGCTTTCACAAGGCCTGCTAGAACAAATCCACCAACTGCAGGCGAAATCATAACTAGGTCATGAAAATGTTTGTTTTTTTACTTAAACTAAGAGCCTATATTTATTAAGTTTTTAAATGTACCAAGTTATTAGTCATTTTAAATTGTTTGAGTAATTTGATTAATGCATTAGCTTTCAATCTAGAAACAGCTATCCTAAAGAACTTGTGAAAATCCTATAATTTTTAAAATATCCATTTCCACTTTGTGTTTGCAGGAACCTGGTGCACCGGCCATGATTGCTGCAATGTTCCTGTGATAGGGTGCTCAGGTTATTGCAGTACTTGTGTGTTTAATCTGGAGCAGACATTCGAGAGATAATGTAAGGGGAGACACCCTGTCAAGACAGCAGAGAAGAGGATACTGCAGAACTGAAGGTTTTTCTGCTCACACTCACATCCCTGTGGCCATAGGACCACTCCCAGTTATTCCTCCTCCTTAAAGATAAATGCCCAGAGATGTCTGTCAAAACTTGCAACAGGATAAGGTGCGACAGAAGAGGATAAGACACTGGTAGTTGACAAATTGTTTTAGTTAACATGCCGACGACGTCAGTGAGTTTAGCGTTGGGGGATTCCCACATGGCAGTATAAGAACTACAGATATAAGCACTATGATGTTGTAAGATTCAGCTAAAATGCATGACGTGAATGTGAAGCGTTAAAATGCAGCATAAGAATCAGTGTTCGTCTCAACAAAACCAGAGTATTATAAAATGTGTTCCATAAAACTTGCACAACGAATGCACAAGTTTCAGTTGACAATTGGTTACAAACATAATGCTGCTTGTTTTTGCCATGAAAATTATAAGTAATGTACTTGTGTTACCGTTTTTATTTCAATACAAATTTTTTCATTCAAATTTGTATACATTATAATTTCACATCTTACTGACCTCAGGACGACAACCACCAGGTACATGTCGATTATGCAATAAAACATTCTCCACAAAAGCATTAAGCCAGAAATATTTATTTGCACTTCCGTAATACAATTACAGAGAATATAAAAGAAGCACAATACCAGTTGTGTATATTTACTAGATACTTTCTACTTGGGAGAACCAAGAAATATTTAATATGATATTGTCTGCAATATAGTGTGACTTAGGCTTGTCTCAGTGAAACAATGCTGCGACGCGTTCGTGATGAATACAAAAATAGAATTCATGGTAGTGCAAAGGCGGCAGGAAAGCAAAATAAGCGTTCTGATAAACTGCCTTTGTAATACATAAATTATCGAGAGGTTGAATACACCACTTGATACCAGTAGAGGGAATCCGTGAGCTGTAGTATAATGGCACTTTAAATATCTCAATACGAGAGAGGCAGAAAGTAAAACATTTACACCTGAATGACAGATTAAAGGATCAATGTCATTTTAAAGCAGTTTATTCAGGTTATATGTAAAGTCTAAGGCACTTCACACCTAAAACTATTAAAGTACCATAACCATATGAAAGTTTTATCAATTGTTCATTACAGAAGATACATAATTAGAATCTCTACTGATACCATATATACACTGAAATATACGTATTAAAATTTATGAATTGATAAATATTAAATGTTATGTTTATAGGAAATATGAAATATAAAAAATACTGTTTCTTAAATAGATACAAATGAACTTTTATAACAATGGCAGGGACCAAATCAGAATTTTGACAACCCACTAATTGCATTTAATAAAATTGTATTTAATAAGAGTTTTTTCTATTCTATGCATAAAAACAAAAAAGCTATTAAACAGTTACACAAAGTGCGATTAGCAGGCTGCCAAAGTTTTGGTCCCAGCTAATGTTTCTATAAATTTCAAAGGGAAATACACAGAGAAGAGATGGGACAAAAGTCTGAGAGATTTATGTTTGATTACCCGGGGGAACTTTATAACAATGGACACCAACAACAACAAAAAAAAACAAAAAAAAAAAACATTTATTTTAGCGAGGAAACATATGGGCAATATGGATATGCTTCTAATACACATGGACTTTCCCATTTACCGCAGTTAATTGCAGATAAAAACATGGGACACACAGGCTAACAGGGGACAACACTGAAGAATACTCACTATAAACATGGGCAAAATCTCTCCTGATGACTCCATGTCCTCCAGTTGAATAACTCCTTAGCACGTGAGTCTTTCTCTTGATCAACGCTGGTAAGCTCAGGCACAAACTATTCAATACATTCAGTATATGTCCAAGTTCAAGGGGACCTCTGGTTGGTTTTTATTTTTGGGAAAAAAATATTTAAGACTAATATGACCCTGAAAAATACCCAATGATAGCTTAAAGTCAAATTCTATGGAGGAAAAAAAAAAAAAACATTTTTAATAATAATAATAATAATAATAATAATAATAATAATAATAATCTGAGCTGTTGAAAAATAAACTCAGAAAAGTCGGTATCGACATCCAGCAAAAAGTAATTCCATTCTAACAAACGTCTGCTCTGGGTTGAATTTTTCAGAAAACAACCTTAGGTGCCCTTAAACAAGATCCAATAGCAGCAGGGGGGGAGGGTGCAGAGATCTAGGGCCCCTAATCAAACACACTTCTCCTAGTGGGACTAGGGGAGGTCTTCCTCCCGAGCCGGGGTGTCCCCTGTAGAGAGGGGGCAGAAATGGACCGAATTACAATACTTTTTCAAACCCCATTCAACACGGTAAATGTTGCACACCTTACCTGCACATCGCTACGGTACAGAACTCACACAAGCTAATGAGGGCAACTCTCCATCAGAGCAGGTAATGAAGCTGGCATTTTGTGAAGAAACTTAAGAGGGGCCTTAACCCGGGGGTGGGGTACGCACCGGAGACTGGGCTTTGGAGAAGTTGACGTGAGCGTAAAGCAGCATTGCAATGTCTTTGTGTCCAGCTTCTAGAGCAATGGACAGGGCGTTGCTCTCATCCTGCAAAAACAAGCAATGGCAAGCCCATTGTCTATTAACATATCACTAGAATGTTCTAAAGCACTAAAGACGGGTGATGTGTTAGACTAAACATAATTGCTTCAGCCTGTTCAAATATTAATTTTCAAGCAATTAAAAAAAAAAACAAAAAAAAAATGGTTCTAACAATACCACAATCACAACACTACCTCGAGACATCAACACCGCTTAAGCACTCCTGCTGCAATCTGGGTGCTCTTCACGCAACATTTTACTTCAGTGGAGAGAGGTAGACAGAGCGGAAGGCACTCACACTGTCACTCAGGGTGGCGTCGCACCCAGGCTGGCCCAGCAGCAGCTTGACGATCTCCACGTGGCCGTGCTCGCTGGCGCACATCAGGGCTGTGGAACCCTCGTCGTCCTGGATGTTGACGTCGGCGCCGCATGCCAGGAGGGCTTTCACCATGTCCATCCTCCCGTGACTGACGGCCAGCATCAGTCCCGTCTGGCCGGCCTAGGGGCGGGAGCGGGATGGACACACAATCAAGTCTTCAGCTACAGTAACACAAGAACGGTCAGCTATGGCGATTTAGCAATCTTTAATAACACACCATTTTCAATGCCTTTGTAACAACAAATACTTAATACTAAATGAGGAGCACTGACACACTGAATTCATGGTGAAATTATGCCAAACTCAGACTGAACCTAAAAAGCCTTAACTACAGGGGACGAGCGAGAAACGAGTGGGGCTCTCTAAATGAGACTCAGGACTGACCTGGCTGGCTTTGGCGTTGACGTCCCCCTTACTGAACAGCTCCTCCACAATCCTCATGTCCCTCTCCGCTTCAACCGCGGCCAGCGCCGCGAGCATGATGGGAGTGTAGCCCGCCTTGTTCTGCTGGTTGACGTTGCAGACATCTGGAACAAAGCCAGGAGCATCCTTGTCAACAGTGGGAGAGGAAGGGTGCCATTGTCAAAGCAGGGACACTTTATATGCCAGCCATTCAGCAAAGGCCCCCTCCCTGCAGCCCAAAAGGAAGAAGAACTTTTCAATTCCTGTGGCCTAGCCCGCCAAAGGATCTGAATATGTAGAGGCAAACAATGATCACAATGGAATGAGGTCCCAGAGCATGTAGTGTCAGACATCTCCAGGACAATGAGCCTTTCTTCTGGGAGTACATTCACCTCATCAAACCCAGCACCACATTCACAGCGCTTTAATGCCACAAAGCATGCTGGCAAAGGACTTAAGCTCACATGTCCCTGGTCACAAGCACGTTTAGAGTGGGTAAATAGGAAAACAATACTTGTTTTTGACCCGTGTACATTACCCACCCAGAGTTTTACACCACAGTCTTCAAAACATGCCCATACAAGGATGAGTAGAGTTTTTGAATCAAGAAAACATATTACCCTAACAAGTAAACTAGTCTGATTGGTACCTGATGAGTGTTTTAAAAACTTCAGGTTAATCCGTTGAAACTTATTCAGGCACTTACAAAAAAAAAAAAATAAAAAAAAATACGCAAGGCTTCCGGTTTATCACACAACAGGAAAAAAAAGTATTCTTGTGAAACCAGTTACCTTTATGGAACAGAAGAAGGTTTATAATGGCATACTGGTTTAATGTTGCCCGTTTCCTGGAAAAACCTCCAAATAGTTTACTTTATAGTTTACTAAATAGTAACTTTTCAGGGGTGCAAAAAAAATACTTTTTTATATGTTCATGGACTTTTCATTGTTAATAGTCTTGTAGGTAATGAAACGATATAGAGAACATAGAGGCTGACTATCAGCATAAAAATGAACAAGGTTCCCATGACACCAGCATCATTTTAATTTTATGACTTGACTGTAAAAGCAATTCAGTAAGCAGAGTTCAGCTTTCTATAGCACCCTTCAAGACAGATTAAAAATAAAAATAACCCTAAACACAACAAATGCAGAAAATGAAGAAAATGTTAAGTGTAATTATTTGATTTCTGGATATTTTTATGTAAAACTTTACCCTTATGTAAAACTGAAAATCGCTGCCCCCTAGTGCTCAGAGTATACACAGCTTTCACATTCTAAACGCCAGAGAGGAAAATGCCCGCAAAAATATTGCACGTGTATATAGCACTCCCTCTGTGTCAATGCCCGTATTGGGGAACTAAGCAGTTAATTCCAGGCCGCTGTCATTCTGATGCACTCTAGAGATCATACTCTGCAGAAC
>JAOYSI010009850.1:0-10681 GCA_025775065.1 Hiodon alosoides
TCACCGTTGTCTGCCCCTGGGAAGCATTTGGTGACATGGAGCTCAGCGACCTGGCCAAATACGGCATCGTCTAAACCTTCCTGGCCTGCCATCACACCTCCTATACCTCATACCATACCTCCTCTTCCACAACCCTCGCTCCTCTCCCTTCTCTGGTCAGACCCTGAGTCTCTGAAGGAGCTCCAGGGCTGTTGCGCACAGCACCACCGTTAGCACAACACAGCCCGCTCACGGCCTGCAAAAACAAGCTATGTAGAACGTGTGGCCACAGTGAGGACACAGAATCTTCATCATTTACTAAACCTTTTGATTGTGTAAACATGCTGCAACGCAATCCCCAAGAACTAGATTCAACTTTAAATTATAAGTCTGGGCAGTTTGGATATCATCATAAAATGCTACCAGTTAAGAGGTAGGCAATTTTAACATCAATACTCTTATTAGTACACATATTGATGATAATAAATGTACAGTCTACCAATGCTGCCTATCCTTTTTCGATCTTTCTAACACGGATACTAGCACTTTGTTCAATATAGATTTAACTACTTTAAAAAATGATAATTTGTATTAAATGTCAATGTGTGTTTACTTACATATAATGCAATGAGCATATTTTGATATCTTTGTCTTGTTTAAACATTCAGCCTTTTTGAAATTGTACATCCCCGATACAAAGTGCGAAAATAAATTGAACTGGATTTTATTAAAAACACAGCATTTCCTTGGTCTTATTTTATCTCCTAATCTCTTATAAGAAAAAATACATTTTGTGTATAATTGTCACGAGGTGCGGGGTGAATGGGAGCAGAGAATGAACGAAACAGTGCACATGAGTTAGTGGAAGGTTAATAGATAAATTAGTTGGGAACTTGGAGACACGCTTGGAGAGACTGGGAACTTGGCGACACGCATGGACATGCTTGGAGACACTAGGAAATCGGAGACGCTGGGAGTTCTGAGACACACTCGGAGGCACTCGGGGCTCGGGGGCGCAGACCCGGAAACTCGGATGACTCTTGCACAGAGCCGGACTTGGACATGACTAGGACGCTTGGTCATGGCTTGGAGACTTGGACATGGCTAGGACGCTTGGTCATGGCTTGGAGGCTTGGTCATGGCTTGGAGGCTTGGACATGGCTCGGAGGCTTGGACATGGCTTGGAGACTTGGAAATGACTAGGACGCTTGGTCATGGCTTGGAGGCTTGGACATGGCTTGGAGGCTTGGAAACGGCTTGGAGGCTTGGACATGGCTTGGAGGCTTGGACATGACTAGGACGCTTAGTCATGGCTTGGAGGCTTGGACATGGCTTGGAGGCTTGGTCATGGCTTGGAGGCTTGGAGACTGGGGCGGGAGACTTGGGGGAGCCGCTGGGTTCTTTGTCTGGGGAGTCATTCTGTCACGAGATGCGGAGCGAATGGGAACAGAGGATGATTAGTAAACTGAAAAAAGGTGACGGAGTAACAAAGTAGGTGAAGGTGAACCGTAACAATAATGGAATAGTAGGCTGATAAAAAGAGCAGTCCTGAAGCAATCCAGGGAACAACCCACTCACTTCATGCAGTGTGTCCTGGATATCTCTCATCTTGAACATCTGTTGTGTTCTTCTCCTTATTTCTCATCAATCCTGTGCCAAACGCCTACCTACATATTCGACTTTGATGTGAATTTAAAAAAATAAAGAGTAGTGCACCTTTAGAAGTTTATTTTAAAATGACTCTCCTTTAGCCTTGCAATTCAAGTTTTCATCAAGTTTAAAGACTCTGACACATTGCACAGCTTAGATTTTGTGTCCGAACACAGACAGCGAAGGGAAAACATTTCACTTTTTCTTCAAGGAATGGTGCCTGTTTATCAAAACTCATGATTTCTACAGCTCTCTTCACTCTCTACCCATTTCATAACGTTGGGATAACTCTACACTCTACATGTTTGATGACAGACTAAATTCATTCCGGTGCTTAGCGTGGTACGGCATTATGAAGTCTCAGCTGAAATAAACTATGGCAGCTTACAAATGGGAAAAATGTGGTGAGAGGCATAACACCCATGTCATGGGGATGTTAGAAGATGGAGGAAGGAGACAAGAGACAGAGTTTATAGATGGACAGTATTTTTACTGATATACAGAATTGATCTGAGATACCAGCCCACAGTCATTGTCTAAGCACAGCAAAGAGATGTGATCTCAGGAGATACTAGAGAATTCACAGTTCTGTACTGGTAAAGATTCGCAAGTGATGCAGAACACCTATACCGGTGTCACAATGCAATGAAGGGTGGTTACCATTGGCGATCCATTGCTATAGCAACTTCAATTAATTTTAAAACGCATGATGTTCATTACAAAAAATGTTACATCTTAACTATTCACTAAACCATTAATATTTGATACATTCAAATTAACGATGGATCAATTAGGGTTGCACTATTTCCCATCTACAACACTAATCAATGATTATAAAGTTTAAAAGCGTTATCATAATTATTAATCAATATTCTACACAAGATAACCATGAATGCATTCTAAGCGATATACTAAACCCATTCAAAACACATTATGTGCATTAAAACATAACAGGAATGAAGGGCGGAAAATAGTGAGCAAAAGTTTCTGACCTGAGAAGGTATGTCTGACCTCAGGGATGTGTTGAAGCACGAGGGATCGACACCTTGCAGGGTGATGAGAGTGACAGCTTTCACAGGCACAAAGAGTTTTCAACTAAAAATAACAGGTGTTACCAAACTGCCTGCTGGGAAAGCACATTTTTTGAAAGAAAGAGAGCAGAGTGAGAGGTTGAATGGTTTCCTTATGTGCTGTGGAATATTGGTCATAGGTTTTTGAGTCTGGTACCTAGATGAAGTAGTGAAAGCTTCCGTTTAAGAGACTTAATTATATGAAGAATTTTTTAAACGGTACCTGTTTTCTCTTGCTAAATACACTGACCAAACACACGTTTCATTTCCAATGCTTTATATGGGTGAACCACAGTCGACGAATACATTTGGTTATTACTTATAACTGTTTGTGTTGTGTGTAGTCTGATGCCACAGCTAGTACCATGACTTTAGGTATGGTTAATTACCTCAAGGAGTGTAGCTGAAGTGGAGATAAAGCTGACTGACCCTTGCAGCTTGCTTAAAGCAGATTGCAGGCTGCTAAATGTGTCTGGGCCTAAGATAGAAAAAAACACAGTAGTAGAAATAGTAACATTGTAAAAGAAATAATAAGCCAAGTTGCTCAGTTTTTGTTTTGAAGAAAAAGAGGACAGCGAACAGTTCTGCACATTTTAGCATGCTGTTTGGAATTCTGGGGGTTCATAGAGGAAAATAACCCATTGGTGGAAGCTCATATTTTGTATTTGAAAGGGAACTGTTTGACCGGCTTCCAAACAACAATGTTTGAAAAAATGTTTTCAGTAGGATAATGCCACATTTAAATGGATATTACCTTTAAATTAATAGTTAAATTAATCCATTGAATCACCTAAAAAGGATGGATTAAATAAGGAGAAATACAAGACTGATCATGTCATGTCATTTCAGGTTATGAGCAGACCTCACCACATTTGTCACAGTCTGTTATTCAGGTTATACCTTCTAATTGGTTCTGAGAACTACACATGGACTCATACACACAATACACAAGTCCACATTGACGAAGTCACAGTCTACACATTTTTTCAACAGACCTAACTACAAACACATGTAGGATTAGTGGTCATAAGTCCACTCTGAAAATACACCTCTCTCCTCAATCTTTTGATCCTTGTTTGCTTCTCTCTTTATAAAACGGTGTGAAGAAAGTGCCAGAGAGCAAAGTAGGGAGGGGAACATTTGGAGGGGATTAGGAACAGGGGTATATAAAGGGAATACAGAAGACTAGACAGCCAAGAGAGAAACCAGAGTCAGCAGGAAGAAGCAGCAGATTCAGCGGTCTCCATCACTACACTTGCTCTCAAGACCAGGAGAAACCCACAGTACAGTAACAACAAGGTAAGAGAGCAGGACTACTTTTCTCTCTCCTGGTTGTTTTATACAAAAGCAGAATTGAAGCAGCCTTGGCAATTGCAAATAAGGATAGTTTCTTCTCAACATTGTGAACCATGGAGAAGATAATACTGATGCCCATGCCTTTGTTATATCAATGTCATTGCCAATCTATTATGTCTGTGATACTGTCTGTTTACTAGTCAACAAATCATTGGTATCATTGTTACATCAAATGGGCAAAAAAGCATGTTTTTTGAATATTAATATGAATAATGTATGGGATTCGGGTACAGAAAGAAAGGGAAACTAACCCTCACCGGGTTTTTGTAATGAGAGGAAGGAAAAAGGTGGGAAGGGGTAGAATGGTCAGAGTGAAAAAGAAAGAAAATATAGGGAGGTAAATAAAATGAAATGGGGAATGCTGAAAATACAGAGGAAAAGAAGTAAGAGGAGAATGATGAGAAGGAGCTTACATGGACAGAGACAGACAGAGACCACAGTAGGGAAATGTAACAACTCAGAGGAAGGATATTGAAGTCATGCTTTCTGCCGTGGAATCAAATCATTTTTGGACAAAAAAGCAATGTGGGAAGAAGCAGGCAGAAAACACAAGAATACATTTATAAATAAACGCTAAATTTATATTGAGGGAGGGGTTGCTATTTTTTACTTTGGTAGATAATTCTCTAGCAGAACAAGATGTCAAGAACAAGTACAGAGAGCAAAAGCTGTAGGAAGAATATGAAAGGAAATGCAACAGTAGAGGGGAGAGGACGTCACTCAGAGAAACTCGAGAGACCTTTTGTAAAGCGATTTGCGGTTCTTGTCTGCCTCAGAAAACTGCAGATATGAACGGAGAAGCCCCTGCAGCAAGCGCCCTGAACGGCCCCACCACCCCCAGGAAGGGACCCCCCAGGTTCAAGCAGAGGACCACCCGAACATTCAAGAGCAAGGCCCCCAAGCCGGGGCAGAAGGGGTAAGGGACCAAGAGAGGCTCGGGATTAGAAACTTTTCTTTGTCCTGATACTGTATTTCTGCTTGTTCATACAATGTACCTTTTTCTCTTGAACTCAGATTTGGTGACGACATCCCAGGAATGGAGGGTCTTGGCACAGGTGAATGTTCTTTTGGTGGCATTACCACAGTATTAGCATAATATTACAACATTTGTGTATATCATATCTGTTCACAACCAATATGTACTGCCAGAATCAATCTCAATATTATCTGCAGTAGAATTTGTCATTATTGTCTTGATGGTGGAACGCAGAGTCTTAGCCCTAATTCTCTCCATCTCTCCCTCCCTCCCTCAGACATCACCGTTGTCTGCCCCTGGGAAGCATTTGGTGACATGGAGCTCAGCGACCTGGCCAAATACGGCATCGTCTAAACCTTCCTGGCCTGCCATCACACCTCCTATACCTCATACCATACCTCCTCTTCCACAACCCTCGCTCCTCTCCCTTCTCTGGTCTGACCCTGAGTCTCTGAAGGAGCTTCAGGGCTGTTGCGCGCGCCACCACCGTTAGCACAACACAGCCCGCTCACGGCCTGCAAAAACTGGCTCTACAGAGTGTACAGTCACAGTGAAGGATTATTATAATTTACTGAACATTCTGATTAAACTGTAAATTATGAGTGTCAAAGATGGGCAGTTTGAAAATAAGTAGTAGGCAATTTTAACATCCACATTCTTATTGAAACAAATTGATAATAAGAAATGTACAGTGTACCAATAGGGCCTATCCTTTTTCATCTCTTTGACATGGACACTAGCACAATATATGGTGCAAATGTGTACAGCTATGAAGACTTGAAGAGGATGTGGAAAAATGCCCACATGCATTGCGCTGAATTTACCTCTCCTCTGGATTCTCTCCTTTCCCTCTGCACCACATTGAATGTTATTTAAATACAAAGATATGTTTATGTACTTTAAAAAAAGATCATTTATTTTTCATTTTAAGTCTGTATTTTTCAATATAAGTCTGTTTAATTACCAATAACGCAGTACAGTTTGATATATTTGTATTGTATAAATATTCTACCTTTGTGTAAAATGGAGTGTAAAATGGAGTGTAAAATCCCCCAGTACAAAGTATTAAAATAAATTAATTTTGTAAGAAATGCCGCATTTAATTGGTCTCATTTCATCTTTTAATTTCTGATAAGAAAAGATATCAAATCCCACATATTTTGTGTGGGCAAAATAAAAAAGTGTGAAAATCAAAAAGAGCAGTTTTGAAGAGGAAAAGCCCTCTCCCTTAATGGAATGTCCTGGAGTTTCATCTTGGACATCTGTTGGGTTCTTCTCTTCTTCTTGTCTTCATTTGTTTCCAATCCAGTGCCAAACACCAAAGTACCGTTATAACTCAGCACGTGGAGCACACCTGTTCTAAAGGTGCACTACAGAAATGAATAGTGTAGATTTGGAAGTTTGTTTTTAAATGACTCTCCTTGATTACTGCTCTCCAAGTATTTGTCAAGACTGACGACTCAACTTCATTGAAGACTCAACTGCAGCTGTCTTATCTCCTTACTCTTACTCTTTCTCTACCTAAGAAACCCCACAATGTTTCGGAATACATTTTCATGTTTTATGACAGTTCTGTTTTCAATTGGATGCCTTTTCCCATATTTTTCTAATTACTCTTAATCGAAAAATGACTCAGCTTTGTTTGAGAAATATTTCGATGTTGCTATGTGGTAACGTGTGCTTTTTATGGTCATACACCCATAAATACTTTAATTATACCTATTCAAGGAGAGATGACACCCTCCTTCTCTCACTAGCTACCTGGGACACATGATTGGTCTCGATATGAGCACTCATTTGATTTTCACTCAATTCCTCCTTTCCCCACTCCCTGTCTTTTTCCTACTGACAAACTTAGCTCTGCACCAGGGTAAGGTCACTCAAGTAAGACATCAAAGACCTTCATGAATAAAGTACGAACACCAGATTCTTCCATATAAATAGTCTCAACGGATGAAGTTAAATGAGTATTATAGCAAGCAAATAACAGTGTTCAGACCTACAATTAAAACCACTTGAAGCTCAGGTACAAATGAAGCCTTTGAATTGATTGACAGTTGCAAGCTTTAATACCACCAAATATCGGCTGCGGAACACCAGGGCGAGCCTGCTCCAGGAGTGATCAGACACAGGGAAAAGTTTACAGCCATCTTTATATACCAACAGAGACTGATTTTTCAGTATTTAAATGCCCAAGAAGAAAAAAACAACCAAAACACCAAATGCCCACCTTTCAGTCAAATATATCCATCGGCAGACGAGAGAACAGAAGAAAGAAAAACCCTGGTCCCGGCAGTGTGTCCTGGGCTGCATGCCAGTCCAGATCTGCCAGTGAACATAGCCCTCCAGGTTGAGCATCACAACCAACATCTTTCTGAAAAAATAATTATCTGAATGTGTGGCAACAACAGTCATATATGAGTGATTACTGATAGGATATGTAATCAGGGAAATTTTACAATCGTGGCACAGAAGATGATAGGACTCATGTTGAAGATAAATATTTAGAATGTTACAATGTTTACCCGGAACAATGCAGCGAAAACTATGTATGTAAAATACATACATAGTACGTTGAAAAAGTCTTTTCAAAAAGTCTTTTTCAAGTCTTTTCAACGACTACAGCTAGAATATGATTTTCCCACTCCCTCTGCTATAGCCTGTCAGTAATGCACAAAATGGTCGTAAAATTGGAAGGATGATTTTCTAAATGTGTGCCAGATGCATTGGTTCAATTCAGTTCGAGTGCTGATGGACTCACATCCTGCTTGTCACGATGCTTGTGTTTGACCGGCAGGTTGGACTTAGAACCACAGTGAACAAAGTCTAAGCTTGCAGCGTGTCGTTTTGAATGAACATCTCAAACTGATACTAGTGGTATTATAAAGGATGACCAAAACAAACAGAAAGATTGAAGTGGGTCAAAAAGCTTTTCAGTTTCTTCAAGCAGAATATGTTGAGGGGAGAAAGACAGAAAAAGGTTTGCGAAAATCCAAAAACATATAGTGAGAAACAAAAAAAGTTACTAGATAGTCATACATAAACCACAGATAGACAGACAATTTAGCAATTTAAACACATTGACCATATATTTGTACACATACTTTACCTATGATGCTAGGGATTGTGTAGCCCCAATTGACCCTGGCCTTGTTGCTCTATATCTGTTTGTTCACATAACATGAGCATATGCCTGTGTAAAAAGAGCTAAGAACTTCTTAATAGGATTGAGCTTGAGTGAGAGCACTGGAGTGCATGCAGGTGTGTGTCTGTACATGTACGTGCGTCCATGTGGGCGTGGTGCTAATGTCAAGCCCATGGGGAAATAAACCCTGCTGGGTGCATTGTGTTTGTCCGGGTGCACGCGTGAGGTTGTATATTAGATACTTCTTAATATTTTCAATGTGTTCATAACTGTTATTAACTAACAGGCCATCAAGGCCTAGCCTCTGAGTGTGTGTCTATTTGACTTATAGCAGATGGATCAAACCCCCAGGGTGGGCACAAACTACCCAAACTACCGGCAGTGTGGCTTAACAGTGATCTGTAAGGGTGATGAGGAGGGTGTGGGGTCCATTGAAAAATTGAACGCCTTCTGTTTAATATTTTCAATAATAATTACACCAATTAATTCAGCTAATAAACCCTATACTAACAGTGGCAGTAATGTCTCCCTTTCATTGATTTTTTTCCAGATATAATGAGCCAGGGAGGAATTTTATGGAGCTCATGATTTGAGTTATATGTCTGAAAAAACTGATACAATTTTTCTGTCTCAAAGGATCAACAGCTGTGCCTCTTGTAAGATTTATTTAGACATTACATAATTAGCAACAACAACAATTTATGTACACAATAGTTGGTTTCATGAGAAAAATTCATTCTTATAATGGTATTCATATTTACTACAATATTACATACACTATATGGACAAAAGTATTGGTACACCGACACATTATACCTGCAGGAGATTTTATGACATCTCATTCTAAATCCATAGGCATTAATATCGAGTTGGTCCCCCGTTTACAGCCTCCACTCTACTGGGCAGTCTTTCTGCAAGATTTTGGAGTGTGTCTGTTAGAATTTTTGCCCATTCTTCAAGAAGAGCATTTGTGAGGTCAAACACTGATGTTGGACGAGAGGGCCTGTCTCGCATTCACCATTCTAGTTTCCCGAAGGTGTTCGATAGGGTTGAGGTCAGGGCTCTGTGCGGGCCAGTCAAGTTCTTCCACATCCAACTAATCCAACCATGCCTTTGTGGACCTTGCTTGGTGCACTGGGACACAGACATGCTGGAACAGAAAAGGGCCTTCCCCAAACTGTTTCCACAAAGTTGGAAGCATAGAATTTTCCAAAATGTCTTGGTAAGATGAGGCATTAACATTTCCCTTCAGTGTAACTAAGAGGCCAAGGCGAACCCCAGAAAAACAACCCCATACCATTATCCCTCTTCCACCAAACTTTACAGTTGGCACAATCAAGTCAGGCAGGAAACGTTCTCCTGGCATTCGCCAAACCCAGACTCGCTCGAATTCAGTGAGCTCTTTAGAACGACCCATTCTTGCACAAATGTTTGTAAAGGAAGACTGCATGGCTAGGTGCTTGATTTTATACACCTTTGGCAATGGGACTGAATGAAACACCTGAATTCAATGATTAAGAGTTGTGGCCCAATACTTTTGTCCATATAGTGTATATGACAAAAATATATGAAATACTTTGCCCAGTATCATGGCTGTCGCTCATTCAGGTGTTAAGCTTTGACTGGTTCTGAAAACTGGACTTACGTACTGACTTACGTACATGACACACTGAGTCCACACTGACAAAGCTACATTCAGCACATGTTTTAAACACACCTAAAAACAAACACATGTAGGCTTAGTGGTCATAAGTCCACTCTGAAAATACACCTCTCTCCTCAATCTTTTGATCCTTGTTGCTGCACTCTCTGCGTAAGGAGGGGTGAAAATGGGAGGTGAAAATGTGGAGGAGCTGGTAAATCTTAAGCGCAGGTGCATGACAAGGGAGGGGGGTAGGCCCAGGAGTATATAAAAAGAAGACAGAGGCTACTCGAGTCCACAGGAAGAAGCAGCAGATTCAGCGGTCTCCATCACTACACTTGCTCTCGCAAGACCAGGAGAAACCCACAGTACAGTAACAACAAGGTAAGAGAGCAGGACTACTTTTCTCTCTCCTGGTTGTTTTATACAAAAGCAGGTGATTTACAATGTAATGACTATTCTAAATTGAAGCAGCCTTGGCAATTGCAAATTAGCATAGTTTCTTCTCAACATTGTGAACCACGGAGAAGATAATACAGATGCCCATTTATAATAGAAAGAGAATGGATAGGATATGCATTGATGTCAACATATTTCCTTTGTTATATCAATGTCATTGCCAATCTATTATGTCTTTAATACTGTCTGTTTACTAGTCGGCAAATCATTGGTATCATTGTTACATCAAATGGGCTAAAAAGCATGTTCTTTGAATATTAATATGAATAATGTATGGGATTAGGGTACAGAAAGAAAGGGAAACTAACCCTCACCGGGTTTTTGTACTGAGAGGAAGGAAAAAGGTGGGAAGGGGTAGAATGGTCAGAGTGAAAAAGAAAGAAAATATAGGGAGGTAAATGAAG
>JAOYSI010009851.1:0-10681 GCA_025775065.1 Hiodon alosoides
GGGTGTTTAATCGTTTTATCAACTTTGTTTTTTTTTTTTTTTTTTTTTTTTTTAAGACTTGGCCATGTGTTTACCAATGCATTAAAAATGGCGCCCCCCCCCCCCCCCCCCCACATTGATCTGATTGATATATTTAACACAAAATGTGCCATGGTATTCTTTAGAGAAGTAAGCCTTTGTTCGAGACTCTGGTCTGCTGTAAAACACTTGCCAAATAACCTTAGTGCCTTAGCCACTACACTGTCTGATGCTTTGTGTAAATCTGCTTTGTGTCTGACCGCAAGCGCATAAGTTTTCCTCCACATTACCTTTTCCTTCAGGGGGAACATTAGAAGATGTTTCAGTCCTTTACTTTCAGAGTTTCTACTTCAGAGGGAACATTAGAAGATGGTTCAGTCCTTTGCTTTCAGAATTTTTACTTCAGAGGGAACATTAGAAGATGGTTCAGTCCTTTGCTTTCCGAATTTCTACTTCAGACTGTACATTAGAAGATGGTTCAGTCCTTTGCTTTCAGAATTTCTACTTCAGACTGTACATTAGAAGATTTTGCACTATGTTGCTTTCCTTTTTCCTTCAGGTAGGGCATTCAACGATACTTTAAACTTTACTTTTAGATGACATTAGAAGATGGTACATTCCATTACTTTCCTTTTTGAAGATGGAACATTCCATTACTTTTACTTTAGAAGCTGGTACATTCTGTTACTTTCACTTTAGAAGATGATACATTCTGTTACTTTAAGTTTAGGTGGTACATTAGGGGACTTTCCTATACGTCCCCCTTTCCTCAGATGGTATGTTATTACGACGAGGCGTATGAAATGCACTGTAAGGGTATCACTGTCCCCTGGTGAATTAGTGAATCATTTCCCCGCGTTCCTGGTGACTTTGGCCTGTTACTACCTTTAGTTCCCCTGTGATACCCTCCATTAGCATGTAAATCACGGCTCGTTAGCCAGCGTTGGGCCGATGGCTCGTTAAAGCGCTTATTGCCTTTTGGTTTTATTTCTACTTTTTTCAGTGTTTTTTTTTTGGCTCTTCTCATATGATTAGAAAATGTATTTCACTTGTTTACTGCCAGACAGGGAGGAAATTAATCATAGCCCGGGGTAAAATGTCGTTTGTTTCTGTCAGAAGACATTGCTTGTTACAGTAAACATCACATTTGTTCTCATGCCTAATTAAGAAATGCACTCGCTAAAATGTCATCCTTTTTACCGAGTGATAAGGGTGTGATGAGTGTCCTACAGATATATTTATTCCTCAGATGAAAAACGTACTCCAATGAAATTAGCAGGTTGGGGAAAGGCCAAGTACCTTTACCGTTTTTGTTCTCGGTATAAACCTCAAGAAATGCTCTTTTTTACATGTGCCTTGTTTTTGACCTACAGCAGGAGCATGTAGTTCTGACAGATTAGGACTATAAGTACTATGCAGGTCCACAACGTGTGGCTGTTGGTTTCGCAGTAGGTCGCAGTTTTGCCTGCCTGCGTGTAAATGCACCATTCAGTCTCTGGCTCCGGTTTCTGGAACAGGAGCGCCTGCCGCAGGTGCGTCCTGGGTTCAGAGCGGGTTCTGCCCCCCGATTCTCCGACCCGCACCGGGTCCCTCGCTGCATTAAAGGAAGCTGAAAGCAGCGGGCCGGATTGGAGCTGTAGATGCGGGATTTCAGTGGGGTCGGACCGATAGTTAACAGCCTGCGCGCACGCGCCGGTGATCTTTAAGGAGAAAACGTTTCTTCTGTCGGGAGCGTGACACACTTATTCACATCTACATCTGCTCTCTCATTAAGTCTGGCATTAAGTCCGGCTCTGATTGCCTCGCAATTATTAGAATTACCCAGGATGATGCAGCGGACCCCCTCCGGTTCGGGACGCCCACGCAAATGGCCACGGTTCCTCTGCATTAACGGCTCGCGACGCTAAAGTGCTCCCCGCTAACGCCTGCATGCATTACGCCTTTTTTTCCCCGAGTAGAAGTGGCGACCTGTTTCCTTCGAATCTGTGTAATAGTATATCCAGCGTTTCGTATTTTATTATGCAAGGTGTACAAACGGTGGAAAAGATCTCCCAGCATCAGGCCCTCCCGTCTCCAGCCTCTCCTGTCGTATGAGCCCCGATTTGCATGTCTAATCCAGCCTTCAACTGATGGATCATGCCGAAGGTGCAGCTTTCTCTGGCCAGCGCTGCAAAAACAGCGTTTGAAATCGCAGTACAGTCCCCGGGTAAAACTCAACAAACGGGTAGTGGGTGGGGTCATGCACAGAGACGGGTCATGTGCCGGGGAGCGGTAGTGTGTGCATTCCTCACGGGTGGCCTGCGTTGTTTTAATTCAGCCTAGTGATTCTGGGGGGGGGGAAGAAGGTTTTCAGCCCTTCACCGCCATCACACGTTTCAGCGCTCCGCGTTTTGCCCTCTCCTCGGCCACAGCGTTTAGTGTAGCCTCCCACACTTAGGGAAGTGTCGTAGCGGTGGTCTGTGATGTTCTCTCTGCCTCTGTGAAGCGCCCTATTTCTATGGCAACACACTCCGTTTTCACAACCGTCGTCTGTAAATAACAGGCTCAGAACAATCAACTTGTCAGTTGCGCGGCTGTTGCTTTTTTTTTTTTGTAGACGGTGGTATTTTTGTTAATGTGGGGTAGAACTTGTTCAGTGGTTTTTGGTTGCATTCGGTTAAATAAATAATGCTAACCATTCTGCCGGAGTGTGTTGGACAAGGTCCTTGGTGTCATTGCGGTGTGTTTTGTTTGAGAGATGTTTGATAGCCGGCATATTGACCCTGAAACCTCAGGACTGTCCACTCAATTGGGTGTCTGCTTGGGGACGGAACCTTTGTTGCTTTCTCGCAGCTGGGCCAACCTCGCTCTTGCTACTCCACATCCTGGATAAGGCCCCTGCCAACCGGATCAGCACTGGGGAGTTCCGACGAGCCGCGCCCGTAATCCTGCTGAAAAGCCAGCGGACCGGTTTCTAATCTGCATGCAAACATGTTTACATTAAAAAGGTCATGAGAATCCCTAGTGGCTGACTTGGTAAAGGTGCTTGCCCCAGTACAGACTCTGGAGCTGGAGATTGGAGCGCAGGCCCGCTAATGACCATCCTGGGTTCCTGGGTGTCTGCAGGCTTTGGGTACCAGTGAGAGAGACGTGCCTCTCGTCAATATCCGTCGTGTCGCTAACGGATCGGATGCTTTTTAGTCTTTGTAATGCATGGACAGGTCCCCGGGGCGACGGGCGTCCTGGTCCCCGGGGCGACGGTCGTCCTGGTCCCCGGGGCGACGGTCGTCCTGGTCCCCGGGGCGACGGGCGTCCTGGTCCCCGGGGCGACGCTCGTCCTGGTCCCCGGGGCGACGCTCGTCCTGGTCCCCGGGTCGACGGACGTCCTGGTCCCCGGGTCGACGGGCGTCCTGGTCCCCGGGGCGACGGGCTTCCTGGTCCCTGGGCAAAGGGTACATTCTGTCCGCCCACCATTATGACTCAAGCTGCTATCACCCTCTGGAACAGCCCAGTACAAAGTGGCTGCACAGCTTACAGTGTTCCTTACCTAACACTCGTTAAAGGAAATGACAGCGCAGTATGCTTTATCTTCACCTCTCTCTGTGAAGAGAATAATGCGTTCGACCGCACGGTTGTAGTCCGAGCAGACAGAGGTCGCCATCCTTCCTCAGCTTGTTCTGTGCAGGGGTGGCTGGGTAGAGTGGGAGACAGCCTTAGCCCTGTTTGTTCTGAAGGTTATGATGTGTGAGTTTACAGGGCTCTGTCACTGTGGAATCTGCGGGGCAGTGGTCTATGATGTTCATTGGCATTGCTATTCTGCAGTTAATGTTGTTTGATGTTTGTATCCAGTCCTCGCAGCCTGAGAGAGCTGACATTTTAACGACGCAGAGTTCTTCGCCGTGGGCCCTAAAAGCTGGAAGTAATGACGGCTATGAATTCTATAAATGCCAAAAGCACTTCTCCGGAGAATAGCTGGAACCGGGATCCCTCCGTCATCACGCTGGCCGTTCTTATCGCAAACGTCCCCTGAGCAGCAGCCCGGAAGAAGGACCGGCTCCCCTCTCACATCGCCGCGGGGCTTCGTTAATATCGATGCGCCTCTTCAAACTGTTTACTAAAACATCCTGACAGGGTTGCATCCCGATTACATCAGCTCTGCACGCACGTATGCATTGTGTCGGCACATCGAGGTCTAATCTTCTCCTATGGTGCCCTTTTGAAGTGACGGGGAGCCTTTCATTGGGTTACCCCCTTCGCCCAAAGCTGTAGAGGAGACCTGGTCCCTCTCAGATCTGAGGCCCTCTGACGGCGAGCTTTGGTTTTCTCCGTTCTCACCGAGGGTCCCGAGGAACTCAGACTTCTTTCTTCTCTTCTCTGCCTTCATGGGGTTTTTTTTTTTATATAATTTTTTTTCTGTTTTATTTATCTTAAGGTCACGGCGGATCTTTATCAAAGCTGAAGCTCTCACTTCGCTCTTCTCTGGTTGGGGGTTCGATGCGGTTGTCGGAGTCAAACGGAAAACAAGCAAACAAACACGTAATCTCGGCAAGCACCTGTGCCTCCGGGCCCTCTCCTGTTTACTCAAGCAACCGTTCTGACAACCAGGAGTGACTGTAGGGTCCGTGACTTCAAATCTCCTTCAGACATTACCTGTCTTGGCTCTTGGCACAACGCCGGAGATGCGGGTGTTTAAATGAAAGGCTTGCGACTCTATTTCGTTTTGGGGTCTTTGGAATATGCAGCGTTTGGAGAGTGTTAAAATCAACCTGTAGGGACAGTTCTGTCTTTGTGCGCTTGGAAAGTTCCGGCTGGCAATGAGCGGACGAACTGATGAAGGGATTCTCTTTTTTCTTTTTTCTTTTTTCTTTTTTCTTTTTTCTTTCTGCCCCTTTTAAGAATGTGTGCGTTTGAATCCAGCCAAGCACTTTGGGATTTCTAATATGAGCTTTTATGTCATCGTTGTTGGAGGAACTGACACAAATCCCCAAAATCGCGCTTGAGAGGGGAAAAAATGCCAGAATCTGAAATTGGAGGACATAGAAATGTTGTATTGAAATTGTCATTCAAGCTTAAATTAAATCTGAATCAAATTATTTTCCATTTAGAGTTTTAAGTCGTGCAATTATAATTTATTGCCATTCACATTAGGTAGCTTAGCCAACAGGGCCGCACGCTCCTGTGGTTGAAGTATTAACAGTGCATTGAGCGGTCATGGTCTGCTGCTCTCGTCATCAGACTCCCTCTGTAAGGGACGTTGGGTTTAGCGGGGCTACTTGTGTAAATGTTTATGATATGATCTTGGACGGCGCTGTAGAAAAAAAGCCCCCGTTTGCTGGCCAATTCGCCAACAGTGGGATAGAGAATGCCTCCCATCTCTTTTACAGAGAACGGTGTTCATTAGGTTTCTCATCTGGTTGAATAGAGAAGTCCGTAAATGAGGTCTGGGTGACGTTTTTACCGAGGGCTTTACAGCTATACCCCTAGCTCTGACCATAATGGAGCAGTCACCTGTCTACCAATGCGTTAATATGTGTTCAGGCGTCTGTCAGCCATCAGCCTGTCCCACCCCCCTCATCCAATACCACAATATTCAGGAGTTTGTTTGAATCTCTTTTCTCCGCATGCACGTCACCATTCTCCTAATACTGTACAATCACTTGCTTAATGCTTGATTAAACGGGGAGTGTCGGATACCTCGTCCCCGCTAAAGGAACCCTTCCCCGTTACCCCCGTCTGGCGATCCATCTCCCATTGTAATGAACACAATGCGTCTGTGTTCCGATGTATCCGGGACGTAATGGAGATGCCCGCTCCACTTTTGAGGAAATCAATTATTTCTCCCTCGCCTGTCATGCTACGGTGCGTGCCTGTAAGAAGTACTCTGCCATTAGTGCAGAATGAATTAATTAAAGCATATGCTATGCACTGACGACCGAAACACAATTATCTCGGCGAGTCACTGTGGTACATCGCTAGGCACATTTTCGAATCGATACAAACTAACAAGTTTAAGAAGAT
This sequence comes from Hiodon alosoides, assembly GCA_025775065.1. Taxonomy (NCBI): domain Eukaryota; kingdom Metazoa; phylum Chordata; class Actinopteri; order Hiodontiformes; family Hiodontidae; genus Hiodon; species Hiodon alosoides. The sequence goes on from JAOYSI010009851.1 coordinate 6,016, forward strand.
AATACAGTCTGTGGTGTTGCACCAGCCATCCCATACCCCCACCCCCTCCGTATTTTGTGACTCCACGGTAATTGATTAGGGGCACGCGGGAAAGCGACCTTTTGCCCACTGTAAAAGCGTCTTGCAGTTTTCCACTGCCCCTCTGTTTGTATAGCGTTCAATTACTACAAAGTACAACGCTGGCAGGAGATCTGCGGCTCACATGCCCGGCCGGGATCCAATATTCCAGTTTACTTTGCAAATTGAGAGTGGTTGTTGTTATTGTTGTTCATTTGTTTTTATCACACTCTGTGGCATGGTGTGCGACCCTGAGGAGTTGGGAATGTCAAGAACATGGTCCAGCAGACCCGTGTTTCGTTAAGACAAATGTGAAGGTTTTGAAGAAAACAAACCCCAAAAAATTATGAACTGAAATTATAAATGTAATCTCAGGAATGTCCTGCAAGGGGGAAATGAAACCATAATCCACGTCGGTTCTTTTCGGGGACCCTCTTCTTTGTCACTGGCCTTTTATTTTGTGCTGCTTCGATGTCTCTTGCTCGACCGCTCTCCCCTTCTCGCTCTCCCCCCCTCCATCCGCTCTCCCCTGCTCGGTCACTCTCTCCGCTCTCCCCTGCTCGCTCTCCCTCCCTCCGCTCTCCCCTGCTTGCTCTCCCTCCCTCCGCTCTCCCCTGCTCGGTCGTCCTCCCCGCTCTCCCCTGCTCGGTCATCCTCCCCGCCCTCCCCTGCTCACTCTCCGCTCTCCCCTGCTCGCTCTCCCCTGCACGCTCTCCCTCCCGCTCTCCCCTGCTGGGAATGGGTGTCTATGTGTCTCCCACTTTCTTTTACCAGCCCACCTGCTAAACTAGGGCCTGAGGAGCTGTTTGTAAACGATACAAGGGTACGATTGAACAGTGAAGCCAGCCCTTTTTGTGTCTTAAAGATGGACCACCATTCTAGTCCCATGGCAGCGCCAAACGTGGGAATGATGAGGGCCCGCTGCTTGTAAACCCCACTTGCTAATCCTAAATCACACTGCAGGAATACTCAACAGGGAGTGGGGGCTAACTGTGGCTCCTCCTGGTACCTTTGGTAGAGTCCCTCTGTGTTTCTCTCGCTCGCTCGTTCTCTCACTGTCCCCGGAGTCGGTCAGTAAATTACCACCCAGAGGGCGGGGTGATACGGGATAGAAGGTCTCTCAGCGCTTACGTAGCATGTTCACAGTGCTGACTACAGATAAATCCTTGCAAATGAGTGCAGTAATTGCTTCGGAGTGTCCTTTTTCAGATGTATCCATCAGCTCTCCGTACATGATCTACTGCGTTGGCACAACAGAGACGGACGGCACCGGTCCGCAACGGCATGCCGCACCACTAACGACACATAAATGGGTACCTGAGGTGTTGCCTAATGGAGGGAATTAGGAGTTTTATTACCCGGCTTTGTTTGTTAAGAAAAGGACGACACGAGTCATTGTGCATTCCGTTCGGCTTTTACGAGGGCGTTTTATTAAGAGGGGTGTGACTCGGCTGAAGTGTGTCATCGTCTATTGTCACACAGTGTCTGTTTTATTTAAGACACTCTTCACTCCTGAGAGGAAGAGCCTTAGCACAGGGCTTGGCTCATTGGCGCGGCTTTACCACACCAGCCATTTCGGCTCCATTCCTCCAGGGGCGGCCACTCTGATCCAGCAGAGATTATGTCCACGAAGAGTGCTGTCGGACCCTATTCTGAAGATAGTTATTTTTTTAAATAAGTAAAAAAAATAATTACACTTCATGGCCCTGATTGAATGGTGATGCGAAACCACGGGCACCCTAAAGGCGTACTCTAGGCATGCTTGGTGGGGTTGGGGATGAATGTAGATCAATATCGGAGCCTTGAGGAAGTGTATGCCAGTCAACTTATTGTTATTCTAGGGCTATTCAGGTATGCTGTTAGGTTCTCGAAGGCCACAGGCATACAAGGCACTTTTGTCATGTTTTTGCTACTCACTTAGCTTAGTTTTAGCTTAAAGGTATCAGACCGCTGCTTGGACTAGTACCTCCCTTCGCATGTCCACAAAAGAACGCAATTATCCCTTTTCTTTGCCACTTAGATTCAGTTTCACCCCATTGGCCTTCCTCAGGAGAGACGGAACATGGTTTACCCAGACCTGGAGGTATCTGTACAGCTCCTTAGCAGCAGCCTTGTCGTGCTTATTTTATTGGGGGAAAGTGGCTGAAATACAGTGCCTTGCCCTTTTTTGTGGATGGATCACTTTATTTTTCTTATATGTACTGAATCTTTGCCGTAAAGATTGCAGCACATAACTTGGATAAAAAGAAGGGGCTTTTACAGAATGGTGTATGTTTATGGCAGTCACCACCACCTCAGTATATTTCGGTTCAGCAGCAATAAGGCCAGACACACTGCAAGAGCTATAAACCGTAAAGGACGCAAAAGGACCTGTGCTCAGTTATACACATCTGTTAATATAATTAAACTCTCGTCCGTTCCCACCCCACACCTCTGACAGCCCAGACAGGTGGTGTCTCGCCCCATTCGGACAACTGGTAAGGGGAGCGGGAGCACAGGAAGCCCTGTCTGGGCCAACCCTGCAGATGCGCAGAGTAATTTGGGCTCTGTCCCGCGGGGCGCCACCAGCCCCCCTCGCCCCCCCCGTCACCCTGAGCCTGCACAGTAATTCATCTTGTTTAGCAGTGTGTTCAGCCTCCCGCCTTCAGCCCCAATGCACAGGAGCTGTTAGCCCCAGCGCTCAGCTCTGACAGCAGCACAATGCCGCGCGCACATCGTCCCCATTCCTCTGCCTCTAAATGGTTTTGCCTGCCAGCAGAGGACAAACAAAAGGACAATAACCCCAACCCCCACCCCACCTCCACCTGTTGTCGTGCATCCAATCAGATTCCAATTACGTAGTTTTACCTTACCGCAGTGCTGGATTTGTTTGCAGGTGGGGTTTTTTTCCCACCCTCTTCTGTGGGGTGGCCCGCTCGCCGTTTCGTCCTGAACATGGGTGGGGAACGAGCCTCCCCGCTCCCGATTCGGCGATGTGGCGTGGAACATTTATTGGGGTTCATCACGAGGCACACAACCCTCGTGTGGCTCGACAGTTGACAAGTGTCTGTATCGAGAAACGTCTCAACAACGAGACGCTAGACGTTCCTCCGCTGTGACAGAAAGCCCGCTGGATTTAGGGCGAGGCGCAGACTTTTGCGTGTGTTGTATTGCTGTGCCACAAAGCTGCTGTGTTTTTTTATTAGGTAGCTGTGCTTTCATCGTGTCATTCGATCGTGATTCAGGCACATTTATGGCAGATGTAGGGTTGTTACAAGGGAATGTTGTGATGTTGTCACTCAGCTTCTCTGCTTGCGTGAAGAGTCTTATCTAATTAAACCTCAGTGAAGGTTCCCTGACTATCTGGGGGTACTAATGCTTTATTTATGCAGTAGCGTTTCAGCTTTATTAAAGCCATCAGTCATACAAACCGGATGGGATGTAAGAATGCTGGTTTCTTCCAGTCATTACCCTCCTGTATTGCAGGGCGCAATGATTTGTGATTGTACCCCAAGTTTGGGCAAGTTTCTTTAGTTTTTTTTCCCTCCATCGTTCATAAATAATACTCAGAAGAATGCTGGAGACTTCTGTTACGAGCTGGGAGTCGGGGGGGCTCCTGGTCCGACCTTGTTGGACAGGTGATGGTCGGGACACCAAAGGGGACCCATCTCGACCTGAAACTCACGCAGGGTTCTGAGCTCCGCTTTAAAACACCCAGGCATGTCAAGACTGACCTGAATAACAAAGTTGGTGTGATGAGCTAAAAATGGCCTACTAAAGTTATACGGTTTGCCTGGCAGGAACCTCATACAGAGCTACTCACATTCTACTAATTTATACAGCAGGATATTTACTGAAGCCGTGCACCCTCCAGAGCTTCAGCCCAAAGCCCGTTGGGTGCAAGACCGTTGCTCCCCTTTTGGCCCACAGCAGCTTCAGTACGTCTTAACCGCATTAGGTTGACCGTGCCGTTGTATGCATGGTCAAAAATCCATCGCTGCTGGTGGTACTGTCAAGCTGTCCGATCTTCATCCATTTACCTCGTCTTTTACAACGCTCCGAGAGACCGGTGCTTTCACTGGCACTAGTACTGTTAGACAGGTTACCATTAAAATGTTGCTAATTTGTTCCCTAATTCTCAGACCGGTGCTTTCACTGGCACTAGTACTGTTAGACAGGTTACCATTTAAATGTTGCTAATTTGTTCCCTAGTTCTCAGACCGGTGCTTTCACTGGCACTAGTAATGTTAGACAGGTTACCATTTAAATGTTGCTAATTTGTTCCCTAATTCTCAGACCGGTGCTTTCACTGGCACTAGTACTGTTAGACAGGTTACCATTTAAATGTTGCTAATTTGTTCCCTAATTCTCAGACCGGTGCTTTCACTGGCACTAGTACTGTTAGACAGGTTACCATTTAAATGTTGCTAATTTGTTCCCTAATTCTCAGACCGGTGCTTTCACTGGCACTAGTACTGTTAGACAGGTTACCATTTAAATGTTGCTAATTTGTTCCCTAATTCTCAGACCGGTGCTTTCACTGGCACTAGTAATGTTAGACAGGTTACCATTTAAATGTTGCTAATTTGTTCCCTAATTCTCAGACCGGTGCTTTCACTGGCACTAGTAC
>JAOYSI010009853.1:0-10681 GCA_025775065.1 Hiodon alosoides
GTCATCAGGCAATGCAGGAAGGACTGGCAGAATATAAAAAAAGGCAGGAAATGGAGTGGAAAGAACAGGCAAGGGCCAGTGGCATCAAAGAAGATCTTGATCACAAGACTGGTGAGACTGAAGAGTTGATACATTTCGATGATGATGATGATGATGATAGATAACGGTGTGGCAGTGCTCAAGCTGAGCAATGAAATACAACAAAGAAAACAAAGGGAGCTACAAGAACTCAGAAGCAGGACACAAAGACTGTCTGAAGATATGAGAAGTGTAAAACAGGGAACAAGATCAAGAAAGCATGTTTTTCCAGATCTAAGCGCAATGGGCAGCAAGTTTAGGGGAGCGCTAAAACAGACTTCAGGCAAATTCCTTATTGAAAAAGTGCCCGAAGAGTTTGAAGGGGAAAGGAAAAGGAGAAGATCTGAAAGACTAATCAACAAGAATAAAGTACTTAGTGACCTCAGTGAAGAATCATCAGATGACGGCGAAGAGAAAGAGGCGCCGCGAAGAAAGCAAATGTCCAAACGATTCGACAAAGCAGTGAAAAAACAATGTCCTATTATAGTGAAAGGAGAATACAACTGTTATGTACCCTGGGCTAACAGAGACCTTGAAGGACTATTAGCAGCACTCCCAAACATATACGAGGGAGCAGGAAAATGGATCAGAGACGTTGAAGAACGAACAACAGGGAATAATTTAGCCGTAGGAGACATCAAAGCACTTCTTGCCAGATGTGTTGGAGGGAATAAAATGGTGGAAATATTGGAAAAAGCAAAAATAGAAAATGCAGCAGTAAGTTCAGAATATGATGAAGTGCCATTCAATGAATGTCGAAATGAGGTATGGGCCGCACTGAGAGAAGAATTTCCCACCAGTTTAGATCCAAAATCCATAAAAGGAGAACCGTTGGGAGAAACAGAAAACCCAAAAGCCTACATTGATCGGGAAATAAAAAGATGGAAACTGGAAATGGAAAAAGATCCAGAGCAAGATCCCTGGTTGACAACCATGTTCCGAATCTCCATAGTGGAAGCCATGCCTGGACCAGTAAGAGATAAACTGGAAGATGTGGTTGGATTAACTACCAAACCCTCAAAAGAATTCTGTGCTTATGTGGTTCATGCAGTGGAACAACACAGAAAAAATGAAGAAAAAATAAAGCAACAGGAAAAAGACATACGCAAGAAATTGGAGCAACTACAACTAGAAGAACTAACAGGAAAGAAGAAAAAACTTCAAGCAGCATTGAAAGAAAAAGAAACATCCACCACTGCAATGGCACCAGTGAATACTGTACCACAAGTTTTGAATGGTGCACAAGCTCAAGTGACTCCAGGTGTACCAGCTGCACCCATGGCATCATGTGTACCACCTGTGCCCATGTATCAACCTGCACCAGTTGTCCAGACAGCATCAATGATTCCTGCACCCAACGTTCCAAATTTGATGCCAATCCAGGGCCAGATAATGCAACAACCTATGCCAGCAGTGGTGTATAACCTCCCAGGTCAAATGAACAGAGGATGGAACCGACAATTTCAAGGGGGAAGAGGAAGAGGACGAGGAAGACAGAACTATGACACCAGGCAAGCATATGTATGCTGGGGATGCAACCAAGTGGGACACATGAGGAGAGAGTGTCTAGTGAATCCTTGGATACACATGAACCAGGCAAATACTGAAAACTGGCAGCAAGGCCCACAGCAACAACAACAGCAGCAGCAGCAGGCTCAAGGTCCACTCAATCCATGGCGTGGACCACCACAGGGCTACTAGGGATGCCCAGAGAATCCTACGGGGAGGGGTCAGCTTCCAATGATATCAACTGATGCTGATCAAGAACCTATACTGCAGGTTAAAATAGAGGGCAAAGTAACACCGGTTATGTTAGACACTGGAGCCACATTCACGTGTATAAGTCCAAATTATGCCTCTCACCTCCCCCAGTCTGGAAAATATGTGAAGACAGTAGGATTCTCGGGACAAACGCAGTTGATTCCAATGACGGCTCCAGTAAACATAGAAGTCAAAGGCAAAGCAGTGAAGATACCAATCTTAATATCAGAAAACACACCAGTGAACTTGTTGGGAAGAGATGCTATATGCAAAATGAATTTACAAATATGGTGTACTCCAGAAGGAATCTATATAGATGACAAAGGGGTGAAACAAATGACAGTGACCCAACAACCAGAACCTCAGTATCAACAAGCAAATGTGTACTGGTTGGGAGATCTAGGACAAGAAGTGAAAGAAACAATAGATAAATGGGGAAAATACATTAGGGCACAGTTAGGTGAACCAAATGTGCCAGGAGCAGAACATCATTGCACACTGATGTATGATGAAACAAGGAACACAGACTTGGAGAAAAAATGGCTGAACAAACAGCAAAAGATCTCATTGACATCAAAATATATAGTTGTGGGACAGGAGGGAGCTGCACTTAAGGTAGAAAACAATGACTTTATAGACACATGGTTTCGGATACCAGAGTCTGTTCCACATGTAACAATCTATGTGAGCAAGGGCAGGGAGCAAAAAGACTTAGGACAAATGATGAAAAGGGCAGAGAGAGTACAATGGAAAGGGACAGAGAATCCTCTTATTTTGGAATCACCAGACAAGATGTACTTAAAAATCCTATGTACGACAGAAATGGTAGGGACGCCCAAAATAGTAGTTATTGCCCCTGCAGAAAAGCTGGATTCAAAAATGATAGAGCTCATGGCAGAAATGGAAAAACTGGTACCAGCACAATTGTGGTCACGACATGACACAGACGTAGGGTTAGTAGTGTCTGCGAATCCGATTCAAATAAGAATAAGACCAGGGACACACCCCCCACGAAAGCGGCAATACCCACTGAAATCAGAAGCAGAGTTAGGATCAGAAGTACTATTGATGGATTGCTTGAGGCAGGTGTGCTAGTTGAGACATCAAGCTGTTGTAACACACCTATACTACCAGTAGCAAAGGCAAACAAGACGAAATGGAGATTAGTGCATGATTTAAGGGCAGTAAATGACATAGTTGAGGATTGGCCAGCTGAGGTGCCCAATCCACATACACTGTTGACTAATGTTCCCCCTGCTGCTAATTATTTCACTGTGATTGACTTGTGTTCTGCCTTTTTTAGTATTCCTCTAGCAGAAGAAAGCAGACATCTCTTTGCATTCACCTATCAAGGTAAACAATTCACATACACGCGACTACCACAGGGGTTCAAGCATTCCCCTCATGTGTTCAACCAGGTATTAAAAGCGGACCTAGAAGATCTTAGAATTGATAGCACATTAATTCAGTATGTGGATGACTTACTGATTTGCTCACCAACACTAGAGCAGTGTCACCAGGACACAATTACAGTCCTCACTAAATTGGCTGAGGGAGGACATAAAGTGTCAAAAGACAAGTTACAGTACTGTTTACCGCAGGTGGAGTACCTGGGGCGAATTATTGCACATCAGACCAAGGCAATATCGCCAAGCCAATTGGAAGGCATAAGTAAAGCACCACAACCACAAACTGTGGGACAAATGATGACCTTTTTAGGAATGACAGGGTTTAGTTCAGATTGGATAGAGGATTATGCTATTAAAACCAACCCTTTGCGAGCATTGATGAGACAAACAGGACAGCAAAATCTTAGAAGTAAGCTAACTTGGGATGCAGATGCACTAGTGGCCTTTGAATCACTAAAGAAAGAACTGCAAACAGCACCTGCACTAGCCACACCTGACTACACTAAACCATTTCATTTGTATGTAGCAGAGAGAAGAAGTGGTTATGCATCAGCAGTTTTGATGCAAGAACTCTGTAGTGGTAGACGAAAACAACCTATAGCATATTATAGTGCGAAGCTGGACAGTGTAGCACAAGGATACCCGCCATGCTATCAAGGGTTGGCTGCGGTTTATTTTGCTTATGAAAAAGCCTCCACAGTGACTATGGGATACCCAGTGGTGATCTATGCTCACCATAAGATAATAGGGCTAATAGAAAATGGGAAGTTTGTACTAACGCAAGCAAGATGCTTAGCATATTCAACACTGCTGACATACCCGGATGTAACTATAAAGAGGTGTATCACTGTTAATCCAGCAAACTATGTTCCCTTGGAAGATGAAGGAACACCACATGATTGTGTGGCTAATTCGTTAGCCTTCACACGTTTGAGGCCTGACCTGGAATCAACACCAATGGTCGAGGCAGAAGTAGACTATTTCGTTGATGGATCCTGCTTTAAGGACCACTTGGGAAATCATGCTGGATTTGCAGTGGTAAAAAAGCAGGGTGACACTTTTGTGCCAGTTGTGGTTCAGCATTGTGAACAGCCATGCTCGGCACAACTGGCAGAATTAAGAGCGTTGACCAAAGCCTGTTTACTTGCAAAAGATCAAAAAGTTAATATATACACAGATTCTGCTTATGCACATGGAGTGTGTCATTTGTTTGGTGCAGTGTGGAAACAAAGAGGGTTCAAAAAGAGTGATGGAACTCCAATTCAGCATAAGGATCAGATAATTAAATTGATTTCAGCAATGATGCATCCAAGAAAATTGGCCATTATCAAATGCCAGGCCCACAAAAAAGGTAAAGACTTTGTTATCAGAGGTAATAATGCGGCAGATGAATTTGCACGAGAAGCCTCAGGTTGCAAAGTAGCGATAATGGCTCCACAAGTAATATTGCAGGTTCAGCCAAATTTAACAGATATAGCACGGATACAACAACAAGCTGGTCAACCTGAGCAAGCACAATGGCAACAAAGGGGGGCGACAAGGGATGTGAATGGAGTATGGAGGACACATGAAGGGCTGATATTGGCTCCAGTAGCACTCCTTAATATGCTAATTTCTGATGCACATGGATTTGACCATTGTGCAAGAGGCGAGGTAATGAGAAAACTAAAACAGCAGGGCTACTGGTCCCCATATTTGCAAGCATCGGTAGACGAGTTCTTAGACAACTGCGAAATTTGCGAAAAACACAATGTCAGGAAAGGTACGACTGCACCTATAGGACACATACCAGCACCGGAGGGACCATTCAAACATTTAGTCATGGACTATGTGGACATGATAAGACCAGTTCGAGGGAAAAGATACATGTTGGTTATAATAGACAGATTCAGCAGATGGGTTGAAGCTGTGCCCTCAGCAGATCAGGGAGCACAAACAGTAATCAAATTTCTGACAAGAGAAGTTATCCCAAGGTTCGGCATACCATCACAAATTAGCTCTGACAATGGCTCAGCATTTATTCAGAAAGCAGTGAAAACGGTGATACAACAGTTACGAATAAAACAACGGTTGGGATGTGTCTACCATCCGCAGTCGCAGGGGATGGTGGAGAGGGTTAATGGGAACCTCAAGGCAAAAATTGTGAAAATCTGCCAGGAAACCAGACTTAATTGGGTTGATGCACTCCCGCTAGCTTTAATGAAGTATCGCATGCAGACAAACAGAATCACTAATCTGACCCCACATGAAATGTTGACAGGGAGACCAATGCCAGTACCTTATCTGAGAGGGCCATATGAGGGTCCTTCATTGGAACAGTTGGAAATGGAACTGAAAGCATATATGAGGCAATTGACTACCATACATGAAAAAATCTGTTCGCAGGAACAAAGGAGAAATCCTAGACAGGACGAGAATGCACCTTTTTCAATAGTTCCTGGAGACCTTGTGTACCTGAGAGTGTTTCGGAGAAAGTGGAATGAGCCCAGGAGGGAAGGACCTTATGAAGTAGTGCAGGCAACCCCAACAGCAGAAAAGGTAAGAGGCAGGAACACGCGGTATCATTTAAATCACTGTACCAGTGTACGCCGAAGAAATCTGCCACACGCTCAAGAACCTGAGGCAGCCGAAGAAGAACAGCAAGAACAAGCCCAAGAACCTGGCAACGCAGCACATCCACAGGTACCGGCTAGAGCATCTGAAGAAAGTGAAGTGGAAGTGGAAGAAGGAGAAGCGGAAGTAGAAGAAGGACAATCGCACGTAGGGGAAGAGCACGCTGAGGCAGAAAGAGAGATTGAGGTACGTGCCGCAGCGGAGCAGGAAAGCACAGAAAGTGAGACGGAAGTACATGTCGCAAAGGAACAGAACCCAGAAAGTGCGGAAGGAGAGGCAGAAAGTGTTCATTTTACTGAACCAATTACAGAATCACTTGAAGAAAATGAAACAGGCCAACAAACGCAGCCATTGGACGAGGTGTTGTGGGAGGCAGAAGAAAGACTGGACACTCAAGAAGGTATTAATGTGGATGATGCTGTTACTAACGTATTTGGAACAGATATTGCCTCCCACACAGGGCCTACCGGAGAAACAAGCAAGGAAAGACCAGACTTCTCAGATGCAGGACCATCCATGCGACCATGGTATAATGAATATCCTACAATCAACACCTCAGACCTTGCATTCTATTTCCCAGACTGAGCAGGGACTAGATAGCATAAAACAAGAAAGTAGACAGAAACGTGCACCTGGATCCTGGCCCAAAAGTCCACATTATGAAACCAAGCAATATAATAAGCCTACAAAGATACCTGACAAGATAATTAACCAAAACATGCCGGCACAGATCGACTTAGATAATAATATGGAACCCACAGAGTCAGTAGGAACAGAGGACTTGTTAGAACATGCACAACAAAATGACTGGTACAAATGGGCTAGATATACCGCTAAGCAAGCAGGCATGACAAATTGTATAATGTGCTCGCCCTCTCCGCTAAAGGAATTGATAGTAGTTCCAAATCAATATGACTATAAGCATTGTGCTGCACATTATGCCAAAAATTGTGGTGACTCAAACAGAATTGCGTTTTGTCCAGCAGAATGTTTGGCATTGTTGAGTAATCTAGGCTATGAAAAATTTTATACAAAGATAAGATGGGGAGATGAATGTAAGAGATTCGATGTGCGTGTGGATAATAAGAAAAAAGAAAGCCCATCGTTATATAAAATAAATAGACAACTGAGTTACGAATGCTTTAACAAAACAAAAGGGACAACAAATGTAGGACAATTTAAGGGAAATTGCGCAGTAATATGGCATTTAGATACAGAAATGTACTTTACTAACGATGTGATCAGGTTTAGTGGACTCCAATATGCAACAGCAACATTGGGACAAAATTTTACTGCGCATATAATTCCGGAATGTTTGGGTGTAGCTATTGGCAAATGCATTACAGGATGTGAAAATCACACTATAGTATCGCCTGCGATACTGCTACATATAGAACAAACGGAGACTATAGCAGACTATTTTTGGTTATGTGGGGGAGTTCAATTGAAAACTGCACTACCTAAAGGTTGGAAAGGATTGTGTGCTAGAGTAAGGCTACTACAAGAAGTAACTATGGTAAAATGGGACCCCTATGACTTCCAAGCTGCACCAAAGACCATAGTTCATAACACAGTAAGGGTGAAAAGAGCATACACCCCAGATCCTGAGGTCTACCTAGATTCAATTGGCCAACCAAGAGGAATACCTCATGAGTTTAAAGCCAGAGATGAGATAAAATCAGGCTTTGAGTCGATACTCCCATGGGTTACAATTAACAAAAATGTAGAATGGATCAATTATATTTTCTATAATCAGCAGAGATTTATCAATTATACTGATGAGGCATTAAAGGCGTTAGGAGATCAATTAGCAGCCACTAGTAAAATGGCATTGCAAAATCGTCAAGCACTAAATTGGTTATTAGCAGATAAAGGGGGAGTATGTGTTATGTTTGGATTAGATTGCTGCACCTACATACCAAATAATACATCTCCAGAAGGAACCTTTACACAGGCAATGAAGAAACTGCATAACTTGGGCACAGAAGTTAAAGTTAATGCAGGATGAGATCAGTCGTTTGGGAGATGGTTTGATGATCTTTTTGGATCATGGAAGATGGGGCTCATGAAGATAGGGATAATGATACTTGTTGGAGTGACTCTATTTGACTTATTGTTCTGTTGTGTTATTCCCATTCTAAGATCTATAATGACTCAAACAGTAGCTAAGCAAATGGTGATTGTTTCAATGACACCATTGGGAACAAGTATGGAAACCAGACAATATAGCTTAGGGCAGGGATTGGATGAACTTGACGAGTTTTGAAAGATATTGAAAACAATCCTGAAGACCATTAAAAAAAATTTAAAAAAATAAAGGGGGAAACAAAAGCGATATTTAAGCTTACAAAAAGAGCCTGAGTACTTAACATTTTTTCTCATGTGATTGTTAAAGAGGGACATTTCTTGGTAATTGTATTTTCTTTTGCATTATGAATATGTTTTCTGTTTTTGACATCTTTTTGTTCTTTAATTAAAAGTTATCATTTGATTTAATAATATAGAGGAAGGGGTCTGTAAAACACCTTGATAGATTTAATCAAGTAGAGATAGTGGGATTACTACTTATGTTTCAATATGTATGACAACTGTTATTGTGAGTATTTGCCCAGAGAGAACAAGAATGGCTACAACAAGAAGACATGAAGGATCGAGCGACGAGCACCTCAGTGCTTAGCTGCAAGAGCAAATAGACTCAACTGGTGGTTTAAAAACCCGCTGTCTGCTCCAACACGCCACCAGATAGCACTCCAGGCTACCAGAAATGTCTGTGAGTTCCTCTGGCACCGATGGATGCATATTACTATATCAGTTATTCTAGTGATTGTTAATGTATCTAGACAGTATGTAATCAATTGTATTCTACATCACGCAAGGCTTTACAATTTCATGCACATGCTTATAACACAACGTTGATTTGTTGTCACCCTCCCCAAGAACAGTGATAGCTAGAGGATTGGGTTCTTTTACTCCTTTCTAGCCAAATGTGGAAGGAGATGTTTGGACCCAAGTCCTGCAGAGTGCAGCCCCATAAGAAACAGTATTGGATAAAGAAATTGCGTGGACTATTTTGGCCACATGATGGAATAAGACAGGCTGGCTTGTGTGACTGCACTCTGGTCGAGGGAAATAGGGTGTGAGACTTTTTGTAAGTCTCAAAGGGGGGAGTATATGGTGTATTTCTTTGTGTTTCTCTGTGTACTTCTCTAAAAACAGATATATGGTGTATTTCTGTGTTTCTTTTAATTAGGCTAGTTGTATATCTCTCGACCGGTCATGGTGTCTGCTCTAGCAAACTGAAAGTATAATGAATATCTTTAGAGCTTGTACTCCTTTTCATTTGATCTAATAACATTGTGCGTGTGAGCAAAAGAAGCCCCCTCAGTAAGAGGGTACATAGATGTTTAAATCAAGGGCTAGAGATGTGTGCTGAGGACACGGCTGTTTTTCTCTCACACACATATTTCTAAGTTAAAAGCATTCTTTCCTTGAACAGTGACTTTGTCAAAAATTGAGGAGTTACCAGCTGAATGTGAAAGATATACGTTTTTAAAAATAGATGAGTGAGGGATTTTCCACCAATATTTAATTAGCAAGGAACATAAAACATATTGGTGGCAGGAGAAAGAATTGAGGGAAATAATCCCATTGGCTAGAGATAAGGAGCAGAATGACAACAAAAAGGTATATAACTGGGAACTTAGGATAATGAAGTCAGAACGAGCAGCTGACCGGTCTCATGTAGTTTGTTGGTGTTCAATAAACTATAACTTTGGCATCTGGAACTTGGGACTCCGAGAGTTTTCTTACAACTTAGAGAGAATCATCGTGAATATTTCCACGACATATTCTTTGGCGCCCAACGTGGGGCCGGCATTGAGGTCAAGGGGCCAGAGGTTACTGACAGGACCCTGGCACGGGTCGCACAAAAAATCACCGGCGCCATAAATCGAGGTAAGCGTTTTGCTTAAGGTGTTTTTGTGTGATCTGTGATAGCAAGTCCCAGTAAGTAGCTTCCCTAAGACTTTTGCCGGTCCGAACATAGAATAATTTGGACTAATTGGCTAAGATAGAGGTGAGTTCCAGATTTCAAAATTGGGGAGGGGGGTAGTTATTTAGAGAAGAAAGAAAAGGCCTGTAGAGGTGTGTCGAAGTGCGACGGCGCGTGTAAAATCCCGTGTTTTTGGTGTATTTAATCAAAAGTGGTGAAATTCCTGTAGCTACAGGTGGAAAATCCAAACGCGGGTGCATTTATAGTGGAAAATTCGCGTCATAATTCCTCCAGGTGTTAGATTAGATTATTTATTGCAGTGATTTGACGGAACCCGGACTGAGCAGAAAACGGGGAATTGTTGAACTCTGTGTGTGTTTGAAATAATGATTAATGTGCATGACTAACTATGTTGTTGGTGCCTGTGTACTTACAAATACTAATTGCGCTGGTTTTGTGTGTTTGTTTAAATGCATGATTCTGGTGTTGATGAGGTATTGTGTGCAGAGGCGGAGTGGAGCAGAGAATCAGATACAATAAAGAAATGCCCAAGAGTGAAATGGGACAAATAAACTGCAACAAATTGACTGTTGAAAAATTAGAGACAAATGGTATCTGATTCTCTGTTATTTCCTTGCCTTGCTCTCACTCACTGGAGGCTGACCGGACAGCCCCATGTGAGGGAGAGAAAGACAGAGGAAACTTAGAATAGAAAAATTGAATAAATGGAAAAAGATAAAGAAAAGGCAAAATGTTATCCATTGCAGTGAACAAGACTAGAGAAAAATGCAGAGACAGGAGAGTTTTATCCGTTTGTTGTCTGGAAAGA
>JAOYSI010009854.1:0-10680 GCA_025775065.1 Hiodon alosoides
CAAACATTTACTCACCGTTATTTTTGGCCCAGCTGTCATGATCACAATGACAAGACGTATGTTGTATGTAAATCTTCTCACTCCAGTCACAGGCGGTTTTGACAGCACGCGGTTTTGACAGCACGACGAGGGACTTACCCGCTCATGAAGTCTCCAAAGATGTAAATTCCATTTAAATTAGGGTTTTCACAGCCACGGTAGACGTACCCCCCCGTGACCGATTTGCCCACTTTGTGAGGGTATGCGTATATAGGGAGGACGTCACCTGAAGGAAACAGACGAAATTGGGGGTCACGCCATTGTCAACGTCTGCATCATTTCCAGACACCGAAACTCGTGTGCAGTAAGGAGCCTCTGTTTGTTCCTTCAACAATGAGGGAAATTGAACTTTAAATCCTGGGCCTGGGGGCTGAAGGTCTGCCACCATACCACACCACCACACCAGGCACACACCACACACCACACCAGGCACATACCACACCACCACACCAGGCACACACCACACACACACACCACACACCACACCAGGCACACCACCCACGGTGACAGGAAACCCACCCAGAGTGCGGTTCGCGCAGAGCTTCTTGTCATAGCACGAGAAGCCCTCCCTGGCTCTCCAGCCGTAGTTTTGCCCTTTCTCCACGATGTCCACCTCCTCGTGCTTGTTCTGCCCCACGTCCCCGCAGAAGATCCGCCCCTTCCCCTCGCCGGTGATGGGGTCGCCCCGGTCCACCGAGCACCTCCACATGTTCCGCACGCCGAAGGCGTACACCTCGGGGCGGGCCCCGCGCTCCTGCACAAAGGGGTTGTCCGGGGGGATCCTATACAGAGGCCCCTTGTTGTTATGGTCCACGTCGATTCGGAGAACCTTACCCAACAGGGATGACCTGGATGAAGAGAGTCCACACAAACGGTTGCTAATGAAAATCTAATGAGTTCATTAAGTTCACTGGAGATAATAATAATAATGTATAGAACGGGGCAAGGGAACAGGGTTCGAGTGTGGGCAGGTTTTTACTTGTTCTGGGCATTTCCATAGGTCCCGAATGGATCCCCGGCCATGCCACCGTCACCCGTGAAGATGTACAGGTATCCATCGTCTGCAAAGAGCAGCTGTCCTCCGTTGTGGTTCGACGCCGGTTCGTCGACTTCCAGGATAATCCTTGAGAGAAAAAAACGTGAGGCGATAAAATTGGAATGATAGGGAATATCCTGGACTGTTACATACTTTGATGACACCTTTTCTCTAGAGTTTCCACCACTAAGATCTGGGATATACTTATGTATTTAATGGTCAGAGAAGTTCGCTAGATCCATCCCGCACACACACACACACACACACACACGGACACACCTTTCAGACTTGTGGTCTACCACGTTCATGTCACTGGCTGAAATGCGGAACTCGCTGATCCTGATTCTCTCGTCCAGGCCCACCTCCACAGAGTAGTAGACGTACAGCTTCCCATTGTGTTTGAACCTGGGGTGAAAGGCCAGCCCCAGGAAGCCCCTCTCATCGCCCTCCCAGGGCGAGGTCAGCACGGCCTGCGAGATGTTGAGGAAGGGCCGATCCAGCCGCGAGCGGTCGGGGAGGTACGCCCACACCACGCCCACCTGCTCTGCCACGAAGAAGCGATGGGTTCCGTCGTTAGCGTGCACCAGGGCCAGGGGGTTGCGGAGCCCGTTTGCCACCTCCTCCAGGCACAGCTGCAGGCAGCCGTCCGAGTCTGTGGCCAACCGGCCCAAGCTCTTGGTCAAACGCCTGTTGGTCAGCAGGTTAGGGAAGCAGTAGTCGGAGTCGTCCAGGCCCACGACCTGGCAGAAGCGGGCTGGGTCGCTTTCCACCTCGGACAGGTGCACGTCCTGGGTGAGGAGGGGAATGGTGGACCTGCACTTCTGCCAAAACTGTGAACAGTAGCCTCCACACAGTCCAGGCAGAGTCCTCAGTGGCGTGCTGGGATCTTCCGCGTCGAAGAGGTGGGCTGCGTAAGGGGAGCATACCTGTGCAGGAAACCAAACCAGGTTTCACATTTCCTTTCAATCCAGTGCGTTAGAAGCAAGCCACCAACACAATTAAAATATATATAGACATTTCTATTGAAGGAAAAATGTTACCATTTATTATTGTATATATAACTTATAACTTATATTGCATTCTCACCTGACAGATCATATCTTGTACGTAGGAAGCACAAATCGCGTAGCCATAATTATCTAAATTGTCCATGATGCGGTAAAATTTTGACATCAGCTCCCGGTCCTTTGCTGAATCGCAGCAGCCGAAATTCTTATACATTACGCAGAATGTTAGTTCTTCTGGTGGCTGGAAGGGTGGCTTAAAATCCAAACACTGCGGGTGCGAGCGCGCTGGCGCTATCCAAAGCTCAGACAAAAATATCAAAATGAATAATAAACGCAGGACATCATTCAGTCTTTTCCACTTAAACCCCATTGCTACTCGGGGACTTGAACGACTTTCTCTCTAACAGTACAATGTGAACCCATAAAAAAATATATTTGCTGCCTTACTCGGTTCTTTGCGCTATGCCCTTTGCCCCCAGTTTAATTGTTGCGTGAGCTGTGTCTCTCCCCCCCCCGAGAATAGCCTAGGATTACCTGATATTTTTCACTTAGCATTTCACTACTCGACATGTCTCTATATCTGAGAGTCCCTGCTTTGTATTAAATTTGTATTTCTTCTCGCCACCCTTCTTTGTATGACGACAATATGTAGGCTATTTCGTCTATACACAAATACATTTTTCAAGCGCTTTCTCTGGCAACTGGCCGGTGTCATTCTCACGTCGGTACTCGAGACGAGGATGAAAAGTAATTGATTAGAAAGTTTTGTTTTTCAGCAAGGTTTGAGCAATCGGAAATAAAAAGAGACATTGCGTTTTCAACGTTAAGTGAGCTATGTCTCTTTCAAAGGAAGGCATTCGTCGCTGTTTAATAATACAAGCTGTGATGTAAGACATTGATTGAGGCAACACTTTAGGTAAAGGACGTAAATGTACCCCAAAATGGCCAAAAGCTCAATAACGAGACATGTAAGATTAACAAGTTAAATATACCCATACATGTTTAACTTCAGACGTGATCGAATGGTTGAAAACGTAACTACTAAATTTGTGATAAAAAAATTCTTAGGGGAAGAAAATTAAACATCAGAAAATTCAGGTTTTCGATTTGTCTCACTCAATTTATGAGTAGACTTCGTTGGTTTTTGTTGTTCTAACTTTTAAAATCAACAAATGCTTCATGTCGACAGAACATAAGTTAACAGAAGTATATTGGCAACTGCTAAGTTACTTTAGTCCACTAGAGGGAAATCTAACCACATATAATTATTTTAGTCGCCTGTTCTTATGATCCCGTGACAACCTCCCGGACAAAGGTCCGTAGTTATCCACCGGTTCCTATATTTTTATTTTGATCGTCGGTTACTTAATAAATGTAATCCATCGGTTAGTTCTCATGCATTTTCTTTGATTGACATGCTTAGTAATAGCGATAACTAGGTGAACACAGTGTGGCCATTGTTTCAATGGAGGCCACAGTGCAAACGGAGGAATAGGACGATATGCACGTTCTACATTCACACGAAAAGATAATGAATACACTATGTTCAAAAGGATTTATGGGACGTTAGGGATAATTACCAAGTAAAAAGGGTATAGTTTTTTTTCGTTCATAAAACTTTTTATTTATAACAATAAATTTAAATGTACAATGCATAACTATTACAATCACCATTAGGGTTCTTATAATGACTATTTTAGATACAGTTATTCTAAAATAAATACTTCTTTTTTTTTAACAAATGCGTGTGTCGGTGACCTAGTGACATTTAAAAGCGTAAAGTGTCCCATTCTACGTAATTTTTTAATGTGTTCCACAGCATTTTATGTTTTAGTTACAAACTTGTAATTGGCACGTTGTGTTTTTTGAAAAGACTACCACTGGCCCTTTAAGAAGGCAGTACCGAGCGTCGAAAACGCTAGACTATACCTTCCATCTAGCTACCTGGTCGCACTATATTCCGACGTCTTGATTGGCCGTCCTGTCCCAAATCCTTCGGAATAATTTCAACCAAGTCTCTGTAAGGGGAGGAGAAGCACGGAGCAAATTCCAAACCGGGGAAAGGATTAAATTAATCAACAGCCACGAAGAAAAAAAAACCTTTGGGTGAATTACCGTTCTCTGTCAAATGAGTTTTCCCATTTCTGGCTATTTATTGAAAGCAGTATATTTTAGTACACGTTTTTCTTATTTAATTTGCATTCGAAAGTTGGCTGAAATCAGATATAACATGCACATTTAAGTAATTATGAAAGTACTTCAGAATGATTGAGGAACGCGCTCTGCTCTGCAGTTTTGCTTCGTTTTATTAAGATTGCTACATCGCCGCGGAATAGCAAAATTTACTAGCTCTGCGAGTGACGAACATTTTCTCATCAATCATCAGGATCTTCGGTCCTTGGGGAAGGCGCATTGTAAATATTCCGTAATCAAATTTAGCAGTAAAACAAATCTCAGAAAAGAGTCTTAAGCGACGCTTAATGCGAACCTTTCTTTTTGTAGCGATCTTTTAATCTTAAATGCATTGTAATGTTGTTTTATACTGCTACATTTAGTTAAGTTTGAGCTGTTTGGTTAAATGTATCGCCCTATATATTTTTATTACTATAATGAATACAGATTTAAATACGATTTCACCGTTATGTTTGGCTAGCTAAATTATTGTAGGAAAAAAAAAAATTAACTATCAAACTATAAATCAGCGGAAAACACGGTAGAGATGGCTAAAAATATACTGGATGGACCCAAGGTTGATTTGAGTAAGATTTCCGATGAAGAGTTATTGAAATGCAGCAAAGAGGACTTAATAAAAAGACTGAGAAAGGTGGATAACGACAAGATGAACTTAATGTTGGAGCACGGGAACATGATGAAAGACATCAACCGGAGACTACAGGTGCACCTTCACGAAATACGCGGCCTGAAGGAGGTTAACCAGAAGCTGCAGGACGACAACCACGAACTGAGGGAGTTGTGCTGTTTTTTGGACGACGACAGGCAGAAGGGGAAAAAACTGTCCCGGGAGTGGCAGCGCTTTGGCCGGTACACGGCGAGCGCCATGTGGAAGGAGGTGGGCTTGTATCAGCAGAAGCTGAAGGAGCTGGAGGCCAACCAGGAGACGGTGATGCGGGAGAACGTGGAACTGAAGGAGATCATCCTCATGCTAGACGAGGACCGGAACGGGGCCGGTTCCAGGAGCTCCATAGACAGCCAGTCTAGTCTGACCAATCTGAACGGGGGTTCGAACACCGTCCGGGACGTCGGGGATGGGAGCAGCACGTCGAGCACGGGCAGCGCCGGCAGCCCGGACCACCACCATAACCATGTACACAAGCCGGGGGAGGCCAAGATGGGGACCATTAGATCTATGGATGACCTGTCAGCCCCACATCACCACAGGAGTATCCCGAACGGACTGAACGGTAAGGGTCGGTGTACCATTCTCTACCAAAGCCCATAAAAGGTCACGTGTGGTTGTGAGTGTAACAGGGAGCGCCCTGGACCTTGCCACGTAAAACGCAATGTCAAACGAACCGCGTCCCCTCGTAATGCGGCAGGATATCGACAATAACCAACGTTATCATTACCACCTCACTGAACGCCGCGTTCTGGGCATGCTCAGTAGTCCGCCGATGTTCATTAACAGGGTCTCATCTCACATGGTCCAAATATCAGAAAAGCCGCCAGCCGGCAGCGGGTAAATCAATGGATGTTCATTCTCATACTCTCGTGCTCCAAACGTTCTCTGAAGGCCTTTGGGGTTATCTGGCGTAAACATGTTCAGTGCATTATTGTATCCAGTAGGGGAGCGAGTTGGTAGTCAAGGACACCATGAGACGTGGGGTTCAATACGTAATGCACGCCGTACTGAAAACACAACGGCGTGAACTTTTATGCTGTTGTATCTGATGGGCTGGATTTTGTGCTGTGATTATAAATCGTTTTGTTTCAACTTGTTAGTCAGCCAGTCAGCCCCAGAACAGTCTTGTGAGCTTAATCGTCTTGCCTGAGTCATTACCGTGTTTATAATGAAGGTAAGATAAGCCTTGCTTGTCAGCAAGTAGACAAAATCTTCTACAGGGCGCTAAATAGTAGGGTATGCGGTAAAACACAGTCTGTCATGCAACAAGTGTACCTTTTGTGACTGGGTGGGGGGGAGTTTGACTCACACGATATTGTGTAGCTAATGTGTGTAACAGTTTTCTACCAAAGTGTGATCTGATTGGTCGATGTTTTGGGCGTCTGGACATCTAGCTCTGATCCCACTCAGTGAAACTTTTTATCACATGTTTCTTCTAGGTCAACCTCTTTTTGAAAGCTTTTAACAGGTCGCTTTTCCCATCTTGAAAACGGGAGGTTTTGGGTTTTTTTTTTGGCTGAGACCAGCTAAAGTAAAAATTGGATCCTGAAGGGAAAACAACCTTCAGTACTATGCAAGCATGTGGAGTTACAATTCCACAATGCCAATTAAAAATGCATTAAAATAAATAAATACACAAATACACAAATAACCAGTCATGGCGCATTAATGCAGCACTGTAAGTCATGTTGTGTAGGAATGAAATGCGGGTAATAGGGTGATAAAGTTAGAGATTATGTGGGGGGTGGGGATGTAGGTGCAGGGTACTGCTCAGTCCCGTCCCGTCCCTACGGGACAACACAGCACAGCTCGGTTCTGAACCCTTGGGGTCCAAAGGAACGTGCTCCGGTGCTGAGAAGGACCCCTGGTGCAGCCTTGATGGTTCTGCTGATGTGGAAGGTTGGATGTCTGACTCCCGCGGTTAAACCTGCCATCAAACAGCATGCTGATTTGTACCCCTGTGGTGCTCTAAGGATGGAGAGTGTGATCGTGAAGAGGGTAGCTAAGGGTGTATGGGCGGGTTATTCGGAGCGAACCAGAGCTCAATCCTATTTCAACCTGCAATGCTGCTGAATCAGTTATTGACTTCAGCTCCAACACCGACCCAAGCTGGTACTGAAGCGGTCACGGTCGTGGTCGAACGAGCTAAATGGGTGCAACTCGCAAAGGTTGTCATTCGAAAACGGATCGATAGCAACTTTATGAAAGAATTACGATCCAGTTTAACTTACCACAGGCAGGTGCCTAGCTGAAGATACTTTGGGCCTGTTTCACAACTCATAAGTAACAATTAAACTGAAATCCAAATGCATTTACGTTTTCTTTGTGTCCAAATGCTTTTATAGAATTCAAGTAAGCTCAACATTGTGTTCAACAGAAAACAGAACAGAAAATAATTTAAAAACAAAATAAGAAAATAAGTTTTCAATTCGTTGAATTTTGTATAATTCAAACCATACCTTCCTTAGGGTATAAGGCATTATCATACTTAACTCCTACCCCCAGATACTTCTAGAATTCTAATTATGTAAGTAATCTAGATGAATGGACGGTTCAGTGAAAGCAGGCCCCCATACCTTGGACTTATCTTTGGAGAATGCACAAACACGTTTCACTGTTATGTTACATAATGCTCCTGCTTGTATTGTAGTCTGCTTTTTTTTAGGATGGATCACAGCTGGTGTGTTTCAGGATTCCAAGATTCCTGGTATTTTAAATCTCTTGTGCTTTTCTACTAATTCAAGAGGTTGGCGGAGCTTAATTCCGATGTTTCTGCACCATCACATCACTGACGCATCACGCCATCATGCCAGGCCGGACGCTGCAAGGATTCTTACCTGCCTCTCGCTTTCTTCTTATTTCAAATGGTCCACTTTCCCCATCAAGGGGCTAAATCATACGCAAGGATTGACAGGAAGTTAAAATCGATGGGGCTTTCAGCTTGGGCGGGTCCACAGTACCCACCACGATGCCCCGTGTTGGGTCATTCTTACGCCGAAAATGTTTCTCTAAGGAAACTACTGCTTCCTGTTGGAATGTATTGACGCGCTGTGTTCTGGCCCTCGTTCCAGCTGTTCATTCAGCCAGCAGCGGAATTATTATCATCTGATTGATCCTGAACTTTTTTCAGTAGCCCGTTAGGATGGCCGTTGCTGGCTTGGGGAGCAAGTCTCATTGAATTTTCAAGGGTGCGTCAGGGTCAACAAGGTCACTGTCCTTATGCAGTGGGGGCACAGAGACTTAGCAACCACACAGGGGAAGTGTCACCGAGGTGCTAAGTGAATCTTGGTTGTCCTAGGCCGAGTGTTAGCCACATGGCTGAGCGCGCACAGAGCACACGACCGTGGTCCTCTGGCCAGGAAAATAAATGCCAGTGCTTCAATTTGAGACTTCCTGTCAAAAAATAGAATAAGTGAGTGCCACAATTAACTGAACCGCAGACGAAATCGACAACCGAGCTTCCTCCACAGCCCGGAGACATCAAGCAGAATTCACAAAATACCAGCACACAGTGAGCTTCGGTACATTAGCTACCTTGCTAGCTAGCTAATTACATTTAGAAACACAATGTATCAACAGAGGAAATCAGTGGCTATATTTCATATTGCGGATGCCATAGTAATAGGCTTTGTTCAGTGTTATGTTATGTTATATTAGCCTGCTAGGTAGCTGTTAATATCTTGAGATAAAACTCTGGGTTAGCTAGCTAGCAATGGTAAGTTAGCTAACGATTGTTTGGTTTTCAAACGACCCACTCATTCTTCAAGTGGCATATTTTAACGGTATATTATTTCAACATTAATTCAGGCGAGTTGGTTGCGTTACTCTAGCTATATCCAATCACAGCGCTCCTGGTTGATTCCGTCAGTCACACCCACAATGGTCTCATGTCCACAGCACGTGCTTCAGATACTCCAAGCCGTGGACCTTCTGATCTGGCTGCCCCCTCTCAAAGCCATGAAAATGCACTGCTGAGATGTGAGCGCTCGCCTGTGGAGGATTTTCCTCACATCAGATCCCCGGTATTTATTACCAGACCGGTAGAATGCACAGGGTCTTTGGCTATGGCCTTGATAATGTATTAACAACCTCTTTCCCCACGTATGTCCTAGGTAGATTGTTCTTGGGATGAGGGGAGTGCCCGTCACTGGGTGAAGCTTTCTTGCCGATTGCTGAGTAATACATCAGGTTCAGAGTCCATGTTTGTTAGCACGTGTGTGTTTTTCAAATCTCTTACCTCTTGAAATTGAGTTTAGCCCATCCATGCAAATGGCCTCCACTTGGCAGCAAACCATCACCTGTGTGTAACAGGGAAACTCAGAGCTGTAAGGGTGTACTGGGACCCCATGTAGTGGAGCTGGGATATCTATTACTGGATGTTCTGTATAGGCCACAGGGCCTTTTACGAGTGTTTTAGGGATATTATTATTATATTATTAACTGTTGCTGTGCTTTAGATTTTATTTTGTTTTGCGTAGGGATTATCCTGGTGGTCATTCATTTGCAGATTGTGCAAAGGCAGAAGAGGTGTTAAAAAGGAGCTCCGCTTTAACATTTTGATTAGCCTTTAGGGAGATAAGGCAGTGTCTCTCTGTAGCTGGGTCTGCGTCTGACAGTTTCGGCATCTGGTCACACAAACTGTGGCTTTGCCTTTGTTTAAGCCACTCCCACCCCTCCATAATCTCTGTGCTTCACCACAAGCATAATTTTACCAGTGCACCCCGCCGTCCCCCTCCGGCTCTTTGTGGTCACCAGGAGAGCGCCTCGGAACAAAAGCCGTGAACAGAGAGATGCGACTGGGTAGCGCTCTCCCAGGCTACGAGGGTCAGTCGGGGGGTGGGGGTCAGAGAGGCACTGCTGGTGGATCCCGCTGTCTCTGTAATTGGATTTCTGCTGACTGTTGCCACTCCAGGGCCAATGGATGAAGAGCAAAGACGCTGCCCCCCGCCCCCGGCTGGGACGGGGGTCGAACCAACCTGTCAAGTTAATACCCCACACCGGCAGTGCCCACAGACGGGTTTCACTCACGGCGCTGCTCATGACTGGCAGGTCCTTCTGGAATATTTTTAGAGGGAGTCTGCATTCACTTACTTGTGAGGGAGAGCTTCGCATAACTTGCATTCCAGTCACTTCCTGACGGCAGCCAAAAGCAGAAAGTCCTGTTTCTTTTCAGCGAAAATAAAAGAAGCCTGAAACAATGGCATTTTCTTTTTTCTTCTTTTAAATAGCGCCATGTTGTCTATGAATGTACGAATGGGATGAGTCCTCTGACGGGACCGTTTGCCATTGGCAAAGAGTTTCCTCAGTCTTTCCGCATGCAGAAATACTCTTTGGCAGTGTTTTTTTACAGTGTTGCCTGAACCCAAAACCATGCCCATGAATAGGATGGAGCCTTTGGCCGTTGTTCGGACATATTAGCCACGTACCGTGCAGTACAACTGCCGCAGTCACTAATGAGGTCTTACAGCCAATTTCACGCTCCAGTTGGATAATGCACGTTGCAGGATCATTCTGGATTTGTGTGTGGTGAGTTCAGGTTCTGATCTACAGAGAGCTCCTGTGTGTTCATCCCCTCTACACAGATCAGCACCATTAACCTCATTAAGCTCCCATATGTGTGCCCCCCCCGGCCCCCCCCCCCCCCCCCCCCGCCGGGTGGCGGGGGGGCCCAAGAGGCGGGGGGGGGGCCGGGCCGGGGGGGGGGGGGCAAAACGGGCGGGCGGAAGGGGGGGGGGGGG
>JAOYSI010009855.1:673-10680 GCA_025775065.1 Hiodon alosoides
ATTGTACTGTTCTCTATGTCTGGGCTGTACGGCCTGGTGAAGCCCCACCCCATCGTACTGTTCTCTATGTCTGGGCTGTACGGCCTGGTGAAGCCCCACCCCATTGTACTGTTCTCTATGTCTGGGCTGTACGGCCTGGTGAAGCCCCACCCCATCGTACTGTTCTCTATGTCTGGGCTATTTGCGTGGCAGCTGTCCAGAGAGGCGGATAAGGCGTTGGGTCGGGCTTGTAACTGATACGTTTTCAGCTTCAGATCCCACCAACACTGTGGTACCCCTGGGCTTTGGCCGAATCGGGTCAGCCAAATTGCAGCTGTAGCTTTTTAAACCCAAATGCGATGTACGTGCAACTCCAGTGAGCCAAGCAAATAAATGATAATGATCAGAGGAGTGAGGAGAGAGACTAGCGTTAGCATCTGTTCACTCACCTGGTGGGGCTGAGCAGGCAGTTACATAATGACATTCAATCACACAAACACACGCTTACACACACACACAATAACACACAGACACGCACACACACACACACACACACACACACACGCTTACACACACACAATAACACACAGACACGCACACACACACACAATAACACACAGACACGCACACACACACACACACACAATAACACACAGACACGCACACACACACACACACACACACACACACACACAGAGACACACACACGCACTCACACACACGCACTTACACACACTCACACACACACACTCACACACACACACTCACACACACGCGGCTGTGTGTAAGTGCGTGTGTGTGAGTGCGTGTGTGTCTGTGTGTGTGAGTGTGTGTAAGTGCGTGTGTGTGAGTGTGTGTGTCTGTGAGTGTGAGTGTGTGTGTGTGTTATTGTGTGTGTGTCTGTGTGTGAGTGTGTTTGTGAGTGTGAGTGTGTGTGTCAGTGTGTGTGTGTGAGTGTCTGTGTGTTATTGTGTTTGTGTTTGTGTTTGTGTGTGTGTGTGTGTGAGAGTGTCTGTGTGTGAGTGTGAGTGTGTGTGTCAGTGTGTGCCTGTGGGTGTATGTGTGTGTGTGCGTGTGCCTGTGGGTGTGTGTGTGTGCGTGTGCCTGTGGGTGTGTGTGTGTGCGTGTGTGTGTGTGTGTGTGTCTGTGTGTGTCTGAGTGTGAGTGTGAGTGTGTGTGTGTGTGTGTGTTATTGTGTGTGTGTTGCTTAGTCTCTCTGAGCGCTGCTAACTCCTGCCAGGCCAGACGGCCTTTGGATAATTGTCCCCCGTGGAACAAAGTGAGCCGTCGCCATGCAGCCAGCATCTCGGCAACCAACAAAGCTCCATCTGTGGGCACCGATTGGCCGGCCATCACAAAATGGGTTGGCACAAAAAAAAAAAAAAAAGCGGAAAACATTCCCAAAAAGCACACATTTGCCCTGCCGGGGCCCAGAGCGAGTCTTTAATCAGAGCAAGTGTGGGAGAAAATGACCGGCAGCCCAGAGTGTTGGACCGGAAGGGGTCGCACCACCTCACCAGTGTCTGTAAACCGTGCAGGGAGACGGGTTTGAGGCTCAGCAAACAACCTCTCCAAAGCCTCTCCAAACATATATATATTGGACGTGGAATCCAGTCAGACTGATGTAGATTGACCACTCGAGGTCTTACATGACGCCAAGAGGGCACAGGCCTGGTAGGACGCCTGGGTCTTCCAAGAGAGAGTGTTCATCAGACAAGGAGACTCAGTCACATCAAATCCCAGCATCCGGAACCATCCGGAACCGCGTGGAATGCCTTTTGCCTCTTAAAGGGAACGTGCCTTGAGAGCGCTCGCTTTCTGCACGGAGACCGGCGCATCCGCTGCTGACAGATTGATGCCTGCGCTGGCCGCCGTGGCGATGAACAGCCCAGTCAGGTCGCCTTGGAGACTCGTGAGGCCAGCAGCCGCGTAAGCGCGGCGTCCATTTATCGCGTCTGAACGCAGCCTTGCAGGAGAGAATGACACCCAAACAAAACAAAACAAAAAAACACTCCTGCTCGCCCCCGGCAATCATGCAGAATTCATCCGCCTCGGATTTTAAAGGAGAATTACATTAAACAAACAATATTGTGCAGAATTTCAATTGGCCTGGAAGTGAACAGAAGACAGAACAGAAGGGTCTTGTTTATGAGGCTAACGGCAGCATCGTTTCAAAAGGATATCTACATTTATATCTTCCTGCTACCTTTCACAGGAATAATCATATTTTCATGGTTCATGTCATGACATAACACGCAGCTACATTCAGAACAGTTTGACAGTCACTACTGCTGCTGTGATCCAAAACAGAAAGCACTCAAACTTAATATTTCTCAAAATCTCCATTTTGCATCCGTGGTTGTCACTTAAAGGCGTTTTTATTACAGATGAAGCTGTCTGATGTGGTATGACCGTGAATCACCGCTGAGAGAGCTGAGAACTCAGACCAGACCGAGCTCCTCGCCCAGTCCTGACCGGCCTACACACTTCCTGTCATGTGACGCCACAGTGCCCGCGTGTTCCATACGGTCCTGTCCCTCTAAGCCCGAACCGGGTCAGACACGCACGGATGACATTTACTTAGCAGGTGTAGCCCTTCTGGAGAAGACTCGCCCTAATATGACTAGCTCTGTAGGTGTTGAAGTGACGAGCCTTGTATAACAAACACCTGCTCTGTTTACAGTGTGTGGAGTGGGTGTAAGTCTGGGCTGGGTGAGGGGCACGCTTCCACGTCACCATTAATAGATAGTCTTAAAGACTAAGCAGGGGACTCTCAATCACCCAAGAGAGGACGGCATAAAGGTCTCCATGGCAACGTAATTCCAGAACCGAGCCGCCTTTGTAGGATGTAGCGCTCATCCTGAATAGCAAATTTCCTCTGGGATTACAAGCCACTTGTTCTGCCCGCTAACTTAAAAACGGAAGCATCAAGTCTCGGTATAGCCAGGTCGGATGTGATCCATCTGGCTTTTTGGTTCAGCGTTTTAGCACCAAGGTCAGCTTCAGGAAAACCAGTCCCGAAACCTGCACGACAGTGACCCCTAAAGGGCAAAATCAACACGCGACGCCAGCCCCGACCAGACGATGCACCGACACCGAGCCTGCACGACAGGAGCGGTTTGGGTTGCGGCCCTCGTCTTCCCCAACATAAGTCCACATCGTGTTACCAGACAACGGCGCAAAACGTCTCACGCGCTCGACCATGGCTGCTCCATCGGAGGGAAGAGCGCCACCGCTCAACAAACCACCGCATTTTCCCCCTCAACCATTAGCTGTTGAAAGAGATTAAATCCAAGGAAGTAAATTAGAAGGTCTAATTGGAGCGGCTTTGCTCTTCGTTCTAATTTGAGCGGCGTTAGCTCTTCGTTCCGTTTCCCGATACTCCAGAGATGCTCGTAAGCGGGTCCGAACGTAACCCCATCTCGGAGCGGGATACAGCACAAATCCTATTGCCCAGTGAAGCAGAGCAAATCCTGCCTGGGGATCTCGCTTCAACTTCATCATTAGCTAACTTTCTGGCCAGGATGGCACATCCTGAGAGTTGCTCAATGATGTCATCGTTTGCTTCAGCAATCAGGCAAGGACTTCCAGAATCCACTACGAGCACACACACACACGCACACGCACACACACACACATACATACAAACACACACACACACAAACACACACCGACACACACACACACACACACACACACACACTGGGAGTGTTATCGACTCCCCCACACCCTAAGCTGTAGCTCACACCCCCCTACACCGGTCCTTAACCTGTGACTCAGTCTCTCCTGACTACACATGCTTCTTCATTTTGCTGATCATTTATGCTATACAGTCAGCTGTGTATTTTGAGTGACTCTTTATTCTGTCGTGTAGTTCTCAAGATCAAGAACATTATCCTGGTTGTTGCAGAGAAAACAG
Source organism: Hiodon alosoides (assembly GCA_025775065.1). Lineage (NCBI taxonomy): Eukaryota > Metazoa > Chordata > Actinopteri > Hiodontiformes > Hiodontidae > Hiodon > Hiodon alosoides. The sequence continues at coordinate 4,572 of JAOYSI010009855.1, forward strand.
CCACATTTACAACTTTTTCAACTTATTTGCTTAGCGTACGCTTTTATCAATAGCGACTTGCACAACCTACTATTTCCACATTGTACAGCTGGATATTTACTGAAGCAATTCAGGAGAAGTACCTTCCTCAAGGGTACAAGAGCTGGGGTGTGACTCTCATCTACCTAACCACAAAAAATCTGTCAATGACAGGGTGACAAAAAGCCCAGGGCGCCTCTGACATCAAGTGCCAACGTTCCGCATGACTTCAGCACAGAATTAGCAGCCTGTTTGACTGTGACAGAGAGAACACTCATCTCAGCCAATAGGCACCCTTTCCCACATTTCGCCTGAGGCCATGGGGGAAAACCGGTACAATAAAACGGTCTGTGATTGCCCATTCACTTTGACCCCGGAGGGCACCAAGAAGGCGGTGCGAAATGAAATAAATAAGAGGTCACATGGGTGTCAGCCAATCAGTGGGATCGCCCCGCCATGCTTCCTGGTGCCGAGAAACCGCACCCCCGCCCTGTCCCGGCTCCGGCTGCCATTCGACCCCTAACAAAACACGCAGCTTTCCGCAACCGGGTTCAAAATTCGGAGCAGGGCATAGCATTTCAGAGGCCGAAACTCGAGATGATTGCGCGCTAATTTCATGCATTCCTGCAGACGCCACAATCATCCGCGCGGAAAAATGAATACCAGGTGTGAGTTTTTTGGGTCGCTCCCGCTCTTTCAGTGGGAACGCGGTCACGGTCAGGGGAAACCAGAGCGTCTCTCCCATGGGGTGTGGTGCCGGGGAATTCAATGTAGGCTGAGAGCTAAAAAGCAAACCGGGCATTTTACAATGTCTGGGCCCGGTCGTCTAACTGGGGCGACGCGTGAACCCGTCACTGCTACGCAATGTAGGGCCCTCAAACAATTCATCCACTTCTTCTTTCTCCTGTACCATCCCTTACTACCCCTCTCTCATTCCTCATAATTCACCCCAACACTGTGGAGAGTGTTAATCTAGCTGGGACAGGCTGACAGCCCCCCCCCCCCTTCTGATTGAAAGCTGCAAGACCATTGGCTGCAGGATTTCATTATGAAAAATTTTGCTTTTTTTGTACAGGCGCTTTTACAGGTGTTTGTACAGGTGTTGGCACAGGTGTTGGCACAGGATTCTTTCAGACATTACAGGATACTCGGAAACTAGATAACGATTCTGTGTCAGAGGGTCCTTTGAGAGCGCAAATGAACAATGATAAGAGGCCTTTCCATATTGACTAGCGGTCCACCACAGTGTTAGCAGCTATAATAATTCCTTATTGATAACCTGTCCGTCTGCCGTGAAGCAAGCTACTGTTTTAAGCCCTTATTGACGAGCTGTTCCTTGTACCCTGTTCAGCCTGACCTTCGTTTCCTCTGAGCTGTCTGGGTTTGGATTGAGATGACAGAGGAGCTCATCGATGCCATGCGTCAGGGTTTTTTGGCGGACGACAGGGCTCGGACACGTTAAATCTGTCCAGGGTGCCATCAGGTGAATCTGCAGAGAAAGGTCAGCGTCGGTCTAAACAGCTGGCAAACGCATGATGAATGGTTTGTCTGCTCTGTTTAAGTGTCTGTGTGTGTGTGTGTGTGTGTGTGTGTGTGTGTGTGTGTTTGAAAGCCCACGTCCCAGCCAGGCCGTCACTTGCTTCCTCTTCCTGCTTGGCCCTTGCCAGCAATTGAATTAACACAAGGTGCACCAAGGTTCCAGGCGAACCCGAGTCCAAAATGCTCATATAAACGATAAATTGCATTTTCATCGAAGCTCATTTTTGTTATTATTTTATCTGGGCGCATCGGTAAAAAGATCACTCCTTTTGAAATATATTTTGAATTAACACAGAACACTACCAGGGTGTAATTCCCCCTTAACGCCCTCGATTGCACGTCGCCCCGGGGACTGCGTTACGAGACGGCTCAGCAGAGGCAAGTATTCACGGGCATCTCTCGAAATAAAAACACAGGAATACCATGAAGAAGCTTCGGGGAACAGATGCTAAGTTGTACAAATCTCTTCCTCAAAACGAGCTCAGTTCTTTGTGCAGAATATGTAGCACCTGTCCAATGCTCCACAGGGAAAGGACAGAGCTGTAATTAACAGAGTGGATAAGGGTGGAGTAGCTGAAAAGATGATGAGATCTCTTGAATCAAACAGCTGCATCGACAGGCGGGGCTGTGTGAGAACACATTCTGAACGAAGAGAACTCTCTGAGCTTAACCCCCCGTTTCACCCAATGAAAACCAGAAAACGAGATCCCCCACAAATTTCACCCAAGGAAAACCAGAAAACGAGATCCCCCACAAATTTCACCCAACGAAAACCAGAAAACGAGATCCCCCACAATTTTCACCCAACGAAAACCAGAAAACGAGATCCCCCACAAATTTCACCCAACGAAAACCAGAAAACGAGATCCCCCACAAATTTCACCCAACGAAAACCAGAAAACAAATCCCCCACAAATTTCACCCAACGAAAACCAGAAAACGAGATCCCCCACAAATTTCACCCAACGAAAACCAGAAAACAAATCCCCCACAAATTTCACCCAACGAAAACCAGAAAACGAGATCCCCCACAAATTTAATCAATGAAAACCAGAAAAAAAAAACCCAATGGAAAGCTTTACCTCCCTTCAGCCCCACATGCGGTTCTCTCTGAAACACGAGGGAGGCGCCTCTTAATTACAACAGATCTGTTCTATTTTATTATTAATCCAAACCAGAAAAGGAAGAGGCTGGAATCCACATATACCAGTCAGGCTCCCCGGGCTGGAGGTCGCCCAAACTCTCGATTCAGGGGCGACAGCCATTACAGTTGGCCTTTTGTTTATCGGCTGTCCTGTGAACGGACGGAGGTGTGCAGGTACGCGCAGTCAGCAGGATCGATACGTGACTCACAGCACGCTGCTGGCCATACAATACAACCGCGGCGTCAGTCTCCCACCGTCAGACCACAGCGTTAAAAAACCACCCCACTCTTACGTTTCAATGCCGTGGAGGTTTCCTCCGCTGGCCAAGCTGATATTTTACAGCCGCAACGCCCCCAATCTGTCCTCACAGACAACCACCCCCACCCCCAACTCCCCAGACAGATGGACAGCCAGGACTGGGAGAAACTGAGAGAACTATACTACGGTTTCTCAAGACTTCACTGATCTCCGATCCTGGTTCTTCTGCGGCTCTGTATTTGTATCTTTCTGGGCCTCTGACACGTGGCTTAGTCCTACAAGGGAGGCGTTTATTACAGCGATTTCACACAGGTATAAGTGACGGCTGTCAGGGACTCTGTGTCAGTGGCAATCAGAAGCACACTAATGCCGAGCTTATGCAGCACAGGCACACACAAACACAGTCACAGGCACACAGTCACACACAGACACAGTCACAAGCACACAGTCACGCACAGACACAGTCACAGGCACACAGTCACGTACAGACACAGGCACACAGTCACACAGTCACACACAAACACAATCACAGGCACACAGTCACACACAAACACACAGTCACACACAAACACAGGCACACAGTCACACACATTATCTTCCCATGATGCAGGAACTGCAGAGCTGAATGGAGTCACGCAGTCACAGGCACAGTTAATGGAGCTGAACACGGTCACAGGCAAAGTTAATGGAGCTGAACACGGTCACAGGCACAGTTAATGGAGCTGAACGCGGTCACAGGCACAGTTAATGGAGCTGAACGCGGTCACAGGCACAGTTAATGGAGCTTATGGTAGCCTGGCATTTCAGGACGCAGTTCCAACTCCATCAGAAACACCGTTACACAGCCATCGCTGACAACGGCGGCCATTTGGGAACACATCAAAATCACGGTAAAGACGTGATAATCCAAACCGAAAGGTCTAAGACGGCAGGAAAGTGGGTTGACGTTCAACCCAAATACGAGGTACGACCGCCCTTTCTGGGCCGACTTGTTGGACAGAACAGCGCTGACTTGGACATGTTCAGAGCAGAAACCTCGGCACGCCCTTTAATGAAGAAGACGAGATTTTGGTAATGGTGTTAGGCAGATATGAGTCACTAGCGAAGCTCCTATTCTCTGCCAATGATGATCAATGGTGACACATGGAAAACTGTCGCTCTAATTTAGCCAGGCGCTTCCCGTCTGTTCTGCTCTTGAGGTTTAAGGCTGCAGCACTACTTAGCATGTAACATTCTCCTAACATTCTCCTAACATTCCCAACACATTACCTTTGCCTCATGCTTAAAGCTTGGTGTGTCTGAATGCTCGAGTGTTTTTCAATGGCCATGGTCATGGGCACACCTGATGCTGGACTGTGTGATCTGTATTTATATCATCACAAACTTTTCAAAGACCCCACCCCCCAGCCCCCCACCAGGCTCTCTAATTGGGCATCTAATCCTGGCTTCTCAGGAGTGTGCCTCATGGGCAGAGGGGATGATAAACTGTGACAGGCTGAATCCTCAGCGGAAAAACGGCGTAACGCAGGGCGACACCAATTTTCCTCCGACTGCCCCCGCCAACGAGGGCAAAAAAAAACGCTGAATATAAATTCCCTATAAATGCGCATCATTTCATCCTGGAGAACCAGGCACAGCAAGTCCCATCAGATGCCCGATCAACAGAGCAAACCGCCACTGATGTTTCAGGATCCCTTTCTTAACGCTTCAGGAGCCAATTGACCTTACTGGATTCCACATCAACAGAGCCACTACACGGGTCCGAGAGAAAGACTGAGGAATTAAACACGCATGTTATAAACGGCCAGCCCCCTTCGGCCATTGCCACCTGAACTACACAAACAGACAATAAACTACAAAAACAAGCATGCATTTAGGGAGCAGCTTTCCGCCTCAGAGAGCAATAATGAGAGAAGGATGAAGATCCATTCTCAATGAAAGTGTCACCGTGCCCTTTTCACGAGGCAGTACGATGCAACGAAGGGTGTGATTCGGTTATTGACAGTAACTCAGAAATACAGTAAGATGAAAGCTTTCTGACCGAAAATTCCTCGTGTAGGGTTAGTGTGGTGTTGGCAGACACCTGGCAACTTGCCGTGACTGTTTCCATTGGTCACACGGCTCAACTGAATTACAGTGGAGTTCCAGGTAAACATGCTTTATTTAGCCAATTACATCTACAAAAAAGATTGCATAAGAGGTAAATTTGGTAGATTTGAACTGTAGTACGACGTTATCAGAGAGACGGGGGGGGGGGGGCAAAGGGGATTGGGTGAAGGCATCCAGGGACTCTCAGAAACTGGAAAAATTAAACACAAGTATTCTGAAGGGTGAAGCTGGAGAGAAACCGTTGGAGAGGTGACGGTGTAGTGGTCTTCGGGGAGAGAGAGACCGAGAGCTGAGGTAAAAAAACAAGAGGAATAGTGGGGAGGAGCGGAAAGGGACCGAGTCGGGGAGGAGGAGGAGAAAGGAACCGAGTGGGGGAGGAGGAGGAGAAAGGAACCGAGGGGAGGAGGAGGAGCGGAAAGGAACCGAGTGGGGGAGGAAGGAAAGGAACAAGATACAGCCATGGAAAAAGAAAGTGATAGAGGGGGGGAGGGATGAACAGTGGAAGGGGGGGCAAAGTGATAGACCTGGGGTTGTAAAAGGACCTCTCCCTGGCTCCCCGCGGCCGTTACATAACTCGTCTGAAAAGCCATGTCACACGCTCTGAAGCCCTGTTCTTGAAAGGCGGGCTGAGGCAAGGCTGTTTCAGTAAGTACCCTGTAGCTCTGAGAGTAAATTTGCCAAAATTGAGGAAAAATTCTATAAAAACCAGGACAACCAAAGAGAACTTGAGACTAGCTCCAGCTCAGAAACCTGCTCCAGGGACCAGCCGGCTTTCTTTGTTCCAAACAAAGTGTCGTTTTCCGTTTTCTCCGACACATTTGAACGCTTACGGAGGAAATTAACTATTAGCACAGAATGCAGGCATAGAAACCCGCCAGTTTACCTCACATCGTGGACTCCTATAACAATAGTGTGGAGTAGTGGACCTGAGGGCTGTAATGTAATGGGTATAACAGTAGTGGGCCTGAGGGCTGTAATGTAATGAGTATAACAGTAGTGTGGAGTAGTGGACCTGAGGGCTGTAATGTAATGAGTATAAC
>JAOYSI010009856.1:5006-20393 GCA_025775065.1 Hiodon alosoides
TGTGTCTGAAGGAGACTGGCAGCAGACCTCCTGTGTGTGTGTCTGAAGGAGACTGGCAGCAGACCTCCTGTGTTTGTTTCTCCAGATGGGGAACATTACAGAGACACTTCTGAACCCCCTGGAGAAGTTTCGCAAAGACCAACTGGGCTCGGCGAAGGTACGATAAGGGCCACAGAGCGGTGTGTGAAGGAAACAGAACTACTGCCAATCCAGATAAGTTGTGTTGAGGACGTTCAGGGTTTATAATGATCAATTGTGTGCTCAAGGATACCAGCGTTGTTAATGCGACTCTCAGATCTTTTTCTTTTCAAGGAGGATAGAAAGAGATATGAGAAGGAAACAGAGAAGTATTATAGTTCCCTGGAGAAACTTCTCAATTTGTCTGCAAAGAAGAAGGACCAGCATTTACAGGAGGTTTTTATTCATATATTTTTTTCATTCATTTTGTGCATACATGTGGAAATAGTGACCGCACTATTGACTAACAATAAAGTTCAGTTCTCTTTGACTCATGTTTTAGAGAGAATAATACCTGCGAAATATAACCTTTTTTTTATCAGTCAAGACTGATTTTACTTATCTGAGATGCAATGGCACAATCGGCAATGCCAAATTGAGTGGAAAGATACAAAAAATACTTTTATGACCCAATTACCGCAGCCAAAGGCATTTCTTTTCAAATGTTTTTTTTTTTTTTCAAATTTGGATCAGCAATTTGGAGAAACATACATGCTTTTCACCCATGAACCTCAGCGAGGCATACCTTAGAACTGAAAAGGAATAAATATTTATTTATTTTCCAGGCAGATCTTCAAGTTGAGCAAATGAGGCAGCGTTTTCAGGAAGAGTCACTAGAGTATGTTTGCAAGCTGCTGGATATACAGGAGAGAAAGAAATTTGACTGTGTAGAACCGGTGAGTGTGCATTTACTTGGGTTAAACAGTTTCATGTGAACCGTTGATATCATGTAGATAAGTATGCTAAAACGTGTGGCTTTACGATTTCGCAAGTGATTACTGTGTTAAAACAATGTTGCGTCGTCTTTGAATGAAGCAGACTATTTCTTGTTTTTGTTTGCTAGATGCTGGCTTTCTTCCAAACAGTGTTCACCTTCTATCACCAGGGCTATGAGCTGGCGAAGGACTTTGACCACTACAAAAGGGCTCTGCAGATCAACATTCAGAACGTGAGCTATCAGTCTATGTTTTCCGATATACATCACTTTTTAAACCGCTCCTTATTTTGAAGCAATAAATATCCGTAAAATGATAAGTAACAGAATGCAATTTTACAGTTTACAAATGTGGTCCAGTTACTGACCCCTGACTGTTCCACGTTACAATTTTTTACTCGACATGGAGAAAAAGTCTGATTTTCTCTCGTTGTTTTCTAAGATGAGGAGTTGTTTTGAAGGCACCAGGTCAGAGGTAGAGGAGCTAATGAGGAAGATTAAGGTAGTCCCCTTGGATCACAGGCAAACAAGCCCCCTCAGCATAGAAGGCTACCTTTATGTCCAGGAAAAACGTAAGAATTATACACGTCTTTCTGCTCTTTGATCTAAGACGATGTTTGGAAGTGTGACGTGCTTCCATTTAACTTACTTTCAGCTATTCTAACCTCTAGGCCCTCCTCCTTTCCATTGTTTTCACCTCTAAGCCATCCTATTTTCCATTGTTCTCACCTCTAGGCCCTCCTCCTTTCCGTTGTTCTCATCTCTAGGCCCTCCTCCTTTTGTTGTTTTCACCTCTAGGCCCTCCTCCTTTCCGTTGTTCTCACTTCTAGGCCCTCCTCCTTTTGTTGTTCTCACCTCTAGGCCCTCCTCCTTTCCGTTGTTCTCACTTCTAGGCCTTCCTCCTTTTGTTGTTCTCACCTCTAGGCTTTCCTCCTTTTGTTGTTCTCACCTCTAGGCCCTCCTCCTTTCGGTTCCAGCTGGGTAAAGCGGTACTGCACATATCTGAAAGAGCAGAAGCTTCTGAACATGGTTACATATGACCACAGGTCTGGAGGAAAGCCCGTGAGTAGTGTTTATGAACTGAAAACACTCAGTCTTGTGTCCTTTTGAATCATAAATACATAAATATCCCCAATCATCATTTTTGGACCATATAGAAACAATTGTTTTGATAACCCAGTAGTTATATAGCAAACGTGAGGTCTGCTTCAGATACAGCACTGATGTACCTTTAACTATATTTAACCTTTTGTGGTCCGAGCCTTGCTGGTTGTGAGATTTATTATAGTATGAGTATGAATGAATGATCCTTGTGATCGGTCAATCCTATTCAGTTATGTGAAGAACCAAATCTCTTGTGGTCAGGATGCAGTATGAATGCAGTGTCTCTGCTGTCCAGGGAGAAACTGAGTCGGTTACCCTGAAGTCCTGCACATGGAAAACAACTGATGTGCTAGACCGGAGATTCTGCTTAGACATTGAAATAACCGACAGGTGAGACCTCAACATTTCTCAACTCTAAAATCATGTGTCTCGTTTGTTTTAATTCTCTTTTTAATGGTATTGAATCTGAGTCGGTTCGGTCTTGAAAGTATTTAAAAAAATATTTATTTAACAGCTACAGAAAAAGCCCGATTAATTTACTGAATCTTGGTCAAACAGCCATGAGACAACAGATAAAAGTAAGAAAAATCTATGTGGGCCCAACTCGGTCACTGACAGTGGGGAGTGTAAAACTGACAGGGAGTGTTTTAAACTGGCATTTTCACCATGTAATTGCATGGAAAAATTTGCTCCCTCCCCCTCAGGCCAGGACTAATACTCACTGTCCAGGCACTCTCCAACAAAGATCGGAAGTCTTGGATGCAGGCCATGGGCGGGAAAGAGCCGGTGAGGCACAACGTCCGCGGAGATCTCAGTACTCTCTGGGCGTGAAATCCGGTGAAATCTGGTGAAATTCAAAGTCTTCTGCTTTTGGAATTTCCTTTACTCAGCTGAGATCTCCAGCCTGACTGTTCGGTCACACATCCTGTGAGGCTCTCTGCAGAGTATGCCTGCTACTTCTGACTTTCTCACTTAACTCTGGGCCCTATGATCTGTCTGGGCCCTAAGATCTTTCCCTACTGTCGAAAAGCTGCATAATCTCCTCCCAGTTTAGACTACTGGATTATCGAAACAAAAGCCAATATAATTTTTTATGTTTAATAGTAGAAAATGAATAGTGTGATTTTACAATTTTGTATAAGTATTTATAATTAAAGAATATTATTAATTAACATTATTCCCTTGCTTTAAACAGTTGCAATATTTCGATAGGACCTACTCCAAGGAAAGAGGAAGTAAGTCTGGAAACATTTTTTAATGACAGATGTTAATGTACTGAATCCAGGCAAGTTCATTTGGCGTCCTGTTTAAGAGTGATGCCTGCCTGTTACATCTGTCTGACGTTTAGGAGTGATGTTGCCTGTTACATCTGTCTGACGTTTAGGAGTGACAGGTGCCTTGATATGAAAGCGGGATTTTTGTGTGACCTTTTATGTGTTATGCCGGCTGTGGATTTTGTGTTGCCTGGGAACGTGAAATACTGTAAAAACAAACTTGTTTTACAGTTGATGCACAATTAGACGATGCTGGGTTTTCATTTGTGATGAACTCCATCAGCGCCATCGAAAAAAGAGGTAATGAGATTCAGAGGTAATCAAAGGTTTCAGGCTGTTAAATCTGATTGTCTTTGTGGCTCGCCTCAAACTGCCGTTTTATAATACATCAGAACAATTTGTTGGCCTACAAACAAAAGTAGAGAACTTAGCATTCCAGCTCCAAGCACCACATCATCTCTCGCATTGAATCAATGCAGTGTTTGTAGTTAGCCACTAGGGGACAGCTGGTGTTGAGAAATTGAAACGCTCTACCATTTTAACACGGAATTCCTATTGACGCCTCTCCTCTAAAGTCATAGCCAGAGTGTTTCAGATTTACAGACAAAGGCAAACTGACTGTATTATTCTCTTTGCCTCTACATTTTGAATCCTATCGGATGAAAATGACAGGTGAAAAGCACAGAAGAATCAATGCTTTGCTTTTAGATGTGCCTCGAATTAGACGTAGGGCGGACATTAAAGAATAGCATTATCTCATTATCTCAAAACCGCCCATTAGGATTACAGTAAAAACATTTTTAATGATATGCAGAACTCCCTGCACCACAATTTGACAGAACCCTGAAAAGCTTTCTATTGCTTCTAATATCTATGCCTCTGTAATGCCTGTAATTTCGGTCTTCCGTTTTTCGTAGGTATTCAGATTCAGGGATTGTACCGAGTCGTGGGAGTCAGTTCGAAAGTTCAGAAGCTTTTGAGTGCGATGATAAGTAAGACACCTTCACAAGTCGAAATTTTACTTTTGAAAGCGTTACTCTGATTTTTCACTCTTTTAAATTATTATTTTGGCAAACAATGAAATTGCAATTGTAGTGGGATCTGAAACTGCAACCTTCAGGTCACAAGTTTTGTTTGGTTAACCCTTCTTCTGCACCCTGGAGACCAATAGACTAGTAGGCAATGATGAGTTGTCATAACTATACTCATACACACTGTGTGTGTGTGTGTGTGTGTGTGTGTGTGTGTGTGTGTGTGTTTTTAGACATTATATAGCTACAGTCTCTCTGTCCGTACATAGACCCATTACAACTACAGAAAGGCTTCTAATAAATCTGACATTATTTATTTATTAATGGGTAAATGTTATGCAATATGTAAGCTAAACTTTATTGTTTATTATCCAATCATACCCCAGTGTAGTGAGGATATGTAACAGTATGTTCTTAAATCTCTGTCACAGTGTTCTGTTGCTTGTTTTATCAGGTATTTGTCTTGCTATCTATTAAATCAATTTAATCTTGTCCTTAGACAAGAAGACTTGTGAGGTGGATTTGTCTGAGTCTGAAGATTGGGATATAAAAACTGTATCTAGTGCATTAAAGCTTTATCTCCGGTAAGATCTAATATGTTCACTGTTTAAATAAACAAACTGTGTCCTGGTGAGGTTTTTTGTGTTTCCAAATAGGTGGATAGAGACCAGATGGCAGTAATACATGGCATTTTATAATGACTACAGGTGAAATGATGACCTCATGTGTCACACCGTATGGAGGGTCTGTGGCTTTAGGGATGTTTGGGTCATGGGTTTGGGGAGTCTCTTTATTTAGGTCTCTTCAGTGGCAGTCTGGATAGCCTAATCGGTTGTTTTGCAGAGATTATATTATTGTGTTTAGGGTTGAAATAAGTTATAGCATAATGCAGTTATAAAAAAAGTTATTTTTAATTGCATGAATGCTTGTGAGGAAATAAAATAGTTTTGACTGTTGAACAATGCTATACACCATTAAATGAAGTACATTTTTTTGAACATAAAAAATAAAGTAGCTGTAGTTAAATCAAATTACGATTTACTAACGTAATGGCCCTCTGAAGCTAGATCTGGTGTGACAACCATGTTGTCTCGGTCCAAGCCGTTTTGACAAATGTGTTTTTAGTCCTCGGAGTGGTGTGCATGAATGGTGATGCTGACTCGAGTCATTTCGTCTTTGAAGGAGTCTTCCTGAGCCACTGATGACCTACCGGCTTTACAAAGAGTTCATTGTCCCTGCGAGTAAGTCACTGTCTTAAACGAGCACACACGATGACCCGTGGGCGGGATGGGATATATAACGGTCTTAAACGAGCACACACGATGACCCGTGGGTGGGATGGGGTATCTCACTGTCTTAAACCAGAACACACGATGACCCGTGGGCGGGATGGGGTATCTAATGGTCTTAAACGAGAACACACGATGACCCGTGGGCAGGATGGGGTATCTAATGGTCTTAAACGAGAACACACGATGACCCGTGGGCGGGATGGGGTATCTAACGGTCTTAAGCAAGAACACACGATGACCCGTGGGCGGGATGGGGTATCTAACGGTCTTAAACAAGAACACACAATGACCGGTGGGTGGGATGGGGTATCTAACAGTTTGTTGATTATAACTTATTGCAGGAAACATTTGCATTTTATGAATTTTCTATTTTAAGCAAAACATGTTTGTGAATACTTACCTCTCTTTATGTGCCTCACTGGCTCCGGGGCAAGGCTGTGTATCGTGGGGGATAGATAAATCGAAAAAATAAAACTTTGTTAGATATCCTTACATCCCAAACAATCACAAGTCACTCTGACAGTCGTTCAGCAGATGCTCATGTGTATCACACAACTTATATTTCAGATGGAGTGAGTGAAATATGTACCCTGTTGTCCCCTACTGCTTCCATGTGAACAGAGTGTGACTGCCCAGAGTCTCGAGTACAAACGATCCACTACCTGGTTTACCAGCTCCCAGAGAAGAACCGGGTGATGCTGGGCCTGTTGATGAAACACCTGGCGCAGTAAGTCTGCAGTTCAACTTTAACCCCCATGTAGCAGAGCTGGCTAGTGCAGACACAGGGCTACTGCTATCGCTCTTATTAATCAATCAATTTATTTTTATAAAGCGGTTTTCACATGTTTCCGTATCACAAAGACACTTTACAATAAAGGGCAATACAATATTTCCCAGGCCTGCCTCCAAAAGCCAGTGGAGATCTTGCTCTGGAGGTTTTTCATAGCCCTTTTACTGCTTTGTGAGCGTCAGTTCAGCAATTTTTCAGAAGCTTCCATATTAGGTCTGGCTTTCATTCAGGGTCTATTCGTAGTGTGGCTGCCAACTGCAAGCTGAACTTGATGACTGTGGCCAACCTGGGCGTGGTGTTCGGCCCCACGCTCATGAGACCCCAGGAGGAGACTGTGGCCGCCATCATGGAGCTCAAGTTCCAGAACATTGTGGTGGAGGTCCTGATGGAGCATCATGAGAAGGTAGGTAGCACTCTGCTCTCTAAGGCTGTTATGGACTCAACAACTGCTGTACACTTTAGTTTTAAATGGAATATTTTAACAAAGGACCAAAAAACTCCTCTGCGGCTGGTTTAATTTCCTATTCTTGGATTGGAAATGTGTAAACTGCTTTAATCTGTATCAGTGGCAAAGTTCAGTTGCAATTCTATGTCTGCCATTTCCTTCCTTTTTCCCCCACTAGAGGGCACCATATAGGTTTTTGAATGTTGAATTACCATAACTTACTTATGGACCTACAGGAAGTCTGTGTCGGTACATGATGATGTAATTCAATTAGTCATTAATCGTTCAAATAGCAGTGGACAAAATGGAGACTAAGCTTAACTCTATAAACTGAACCATTATTTTTTTAATTATCTTGTTTACTCTCACTTTAGCCCTTCTAACCAGTAATCTATTCTGTTTTTGTAAGTACAGTACAGTACTTTTAGTATTTTATATTCCTAAGTAATATGCTCTGTAAATGGAGGGAATTCAATGTGAGATGGAAAATTCCCAGGGCAAGGATCAAGGTTGCATGTAGATTTAGCTTCTCACCCTCCCAGTCAGAGCTGGTCATACTCCAGATACTGGGGACAGCGTTTTGCATTCAGATCCCCGTCCTACAAGAAGACGCTGCTTCCCAAAATTCTATAGTATCAGATCTCTGCCTCCCCTGTGTGTGTGTGATGAGATTCCTGGTCTGGCTTCTTCTGTGTTAACTGTCCTCAGAGCTTACCGTTTTTACTGTTTTAATTTAAAATGAAATGGCGTATCTTCAGTTGGATACCACAAGTCGCAGTTGTTGTTGTGACTTTGTCTGTAAAGGCCGATGCCTTCATCCAGGAAAACAGAATGCAGATCACTTATTCATGCATGCAAAATTCTTATCAAAAACAAATACAGATGTATAAAGTCAAAAGGTAAAACTATTTAGCAGACGAACAATGTAGCTACACAATAATACTGAGCTCAGTCCGTGATCCGCAGTAGATCCAACTCAGCTCACCCACAAGTCTCAAAAATCATTAAGTAATTGCTGTGAAAAGTATTACGTTTATGATTGATTTAATTTCTCCAGTTTTACATGAATAGATATGCATAATGTATATATTAGGTGTGTTCCAATTGCCTCAGAGAGAATTACAAAGTATTTTAAGTGCGCTGGTGTAATAATAATTATGTGTTAACTCAATGTACTTCAGTCTACCCCACTTTGGTGTTTGAGGGGTCTTTGATAATCTCAATGTGCGCACGTGTGGGATTTATAAAATAGAACTAATTTGTTGCCTTGTGGCTCAGTGCCAAAGCAGCCAGGGAAAGTTTCCAAGATAAATGTGCTCTTTGGGGTATTGGTGCAAATGTTAGCCTTAACCTCAGCTCTACAGTCAATTATTTTTTTCTTTTCTTTTTTTTAATTGCAGATTTTCAGTGGCCCCCCTTCCACAGGTGCTCCTCTCCTCCCTTCCTTGGCCAGGCAGTCCAGTAAGCCAAGCCGCCTTAGCCGACCGCTGGCTGTGTACGACCCTCTAGTGGTGGACGATAAAGCAGGTGAAGACCAGCATGCCCCCGTTTCTGATACCTTCTCTGCTGTTTAGTTGAAATCGTTCATAGAGAAAATCTTGGGGTGACGTTTGCTAACTGGAGATTAGCCATACCTCGGTAAGAAGTCTTTTTGTTCAACATGGACTCTTGAATGGAAGTTGTATTTGGAGATAAAAAAACAGACATTAAGAAATCGGGGTCATGTTTACTGATTGCTGTAACAATGGAAAGGGCTTCCTTTGATTAATGAAGAGATAAGATGATGAGACCTACCTTTAGCAGGAGTAATTAAAATGATTTAGATTTTGATGAAATTGATTATGAAATGTAATGAAATGCTTAGACCCTTTAACTAATAGTTTTTCCTTGGCTTTCAAGGATGTTTAAAATGGGCTTCTGTCTCTACAATTGCTAGTTGAAGGGATTTTTTTAAGACTACAAACTATTCCCCTCGACTATTATCTCAACTTTGACTGAACCACAGTTAAAATTAGCAATTTGGACACATCTTTCCAATGCATATTAAATTTAGTTTAATACACCTTACATAAGGACCAGTGCCCATTAGAGGTCTTAAGAATCTGGGATGAAAGAAGTTGAAAGACATTTTCAGCTGTCTTCTGATTCAAGCATGATTTTATTAAGCTTTAGTCAGTCATTTGTAAAGCTTACAATTACAAATGCTTTGACAGTTACAAATTTTCAAAAATACCGTTCAAGCTAATTAGGCTTGCCTTTTTTTAGTTCTGTCAGTTTTAAAATGTTATGTTTTAAGTACCTTAATACACTGTGCTCCTTCTGTTCAAATTGGTCAGTTCTGTTCAGAATCTGTCATACAGTTTCACTTGACTTTACCGTTACCAGCAAGTGGGGCTTTTTGACTGAAAATGCCCTTTTGTTGAATCGTCCTCCATCTGGGATTGACCGGCCCTTGATGGGGACTGTCACGTGATTTGTCACACTTATTTACATAGCCATGCCGCGGCTAATCAGACATTTTGTTGTCTGCCTATTGCAATATCTCATACTGGAACTAGCGTTGACGGAGGATCATGTGTAGATGTGGTCTGTTGTGACTGTTTATGGATTAACTAAAGTCTTGATGGAATAATGAATTGGTAATGTGTTTCTGAGTTGTGTAAAACTTTTTTGCAACTGTATTTCAAGTAAACATTGGTAGGTGCACTTATGTTGCCAAGGGGACCATGGGGCTGTAATAAATACATTTGTGTGCCGTTGCCAACCGTAATGGTTATACTTCTACTTAGGGCCAGTAGATCAGGGTTAGGTGAAGCCATCCTTCAATAGTTATTTATGAATAATTCAGAAATATTTTATATTATATAAAGTACAGCCTGCAAATCTAGCTCTGATGGTCTGATTAGGAATACATGTGCGCATCTAACCTAGTGGGATCTGGCTCTAACAAGCATCTTAATTTCCTTTACTTTCCATAGACCACCACTATGGTGAAAATACAACAAAATCTACAGATTCATATTAAAATACTTTACTGTTAATGACAGATCCTGATCCAAATACTTTTGATGTCAGGAACCGTCAAAACGTCATCTTTTCTTCATTTATCCTGATTAAAGCCATCTAATGACTGTCAAATGTGATACGCACATGTATTCCCAATTAAACTGCTTGTTCTATCCTGCTGTTCATTAATTTTGCATTTTCTCCATTACCAGAAAACAGAGAAGACCAATCTCCACCATATTCTTCTTTCTTTTGTTTTCTTGGCAGTCGGTTGCCCAAACCCAGCCTTGGACAATGTTTCTCTGAGCAGCACAGAGTCTGTGGTTTCCCTGGGCTCCACCAGCTCCACCTCTGCTTTTGGATCTCCGCCAGAGAAGGCCCAAAATCGCCTGAGCAGCAAGAGGGGCAACCTAGCGGACAGCCCAGGGTGGGTCATGTGACCGTAAAAAATGTTTACTTTATAAAATAATTTATTTACTTGTGTGCTTCGCCAATGTCACTATCTGGAGCTACTGGAGATATATCTAAAGATGTATGAATATATATTTACCTGAAGTATTTGGAGATAACAGTATTACATTTTAGGACTTGAATCCTCAGGTCTGCGGTGACCACCTGGTGCTTAGATAAATTCCTAAGGCTAGGGTTACGATTAGGGTTAGGAATAGACCTAGGGTTATGAATAGGATTAGGGTAATGGTTAGGGCTAGGCTTAGGGTAAGGGCAAGGGCAAGGGTTAGGATTAGAGCTAGGGTAAGGGTTAGGGCTTGAGCTAAGGCTAGGGTTAGGGTTAGATTTGGGTGAAGAACTGTTTTCCCAAAGTTTCCCCTGAAAATTGGAACCTCCTGGGGGAAACAAGAAAGCACGGGCCAATCTAGTTGCCAATCCAACAGGATGTGTTTTGGTTCTGTCTCTTCCTGGTAAAACAAAACGTTAGGGTTAGAGCTAGGGTTAGGGTAAAGAAGCAGGGGGTTAGAGGTTAGGTTTAAGGTTTCAGAAAAGGTTATTGCCATTTTATGTGTTTGTTGTTTAATTAGCTTTCTGGCTAATTTAATTAACTTTTCTAGCATATCTTCGCTATTTTTTCGGAAAAAATATCCGTCCCACACCACAAGGTGGTGTATGCTAACATGGGACACCTATCCTACTCTTGTGTTTACTAATGTTATGTTTTATTTGTCACCACCCTACCTAGGCTAGATTATGTAATTGAGACTGGGTTTGCTTGGTTTCCATTTGTCCTTATTTGATGTAGTCCCTCCCTAGGACTAACAAAACTTGATACCTGCTTCATTGAGACTTTCTCTTTCCAGTTTCATGTATTCTCATGTTTGTCACCACCATGCCTATTATCTTAAAAGCAGGCTAGATTATGCAACCAATACCAGGTTTCTAGGGTTCCCTTTTTGTCCTTGTTTGACGTGGTCCCTCCCTAGTAGTAACAAAACTTGATGCCTGCTTCTTTAAGATTTTCTCTTTCCAATGTATCTGTAATCTTACTGATTGATTGAGTGCATTGTCAACTCGAGGTTGACGCATACCAGTACAGCCTATACTTACCAGAAAGGACCCTTGTAGCTTTGTTAACACCGCTAGGTTTCAACTGCAAGGCAGCATGTTCTCTGCAGAGTTGTCAGATATTTTTCTGGTCCTGGCTCTGCATCCAGTCCTCTCCCCTCTGCTGTGGCTGCAAAAGCGTCCCCAGCAACTTTCCTGCGGTTTAGTGCTCTATGAGGAGTACGGCATGTATACCCTGCAGCTTTGTTGGCACCGTAAGGTATCCACTGCAAGGTTTCCTCCTGGTTTGTAAGCTGCCTTCCTGGTTAGGTCCGCTTTGGTCTACGGTAGTGTTCCACTGTATTTCGCTATATCAAAATATCATGATATAAAAATTATATGATACCTAATATCGGGGTTAAAAAAAATCGATCTCGTCTTTTTTTTTGGGGGTGATATTTCGTGTTTTTCGATCTGTTTTTATTATTATTCTTATCTTCTTTTTTTTGGAGACTTCAAAACAACTGTTGCATGTGTACATGGATTGAGTGTGATCGGAGACAGGACTGTGGCTAGGTAACTTGGAGCTGGTGAGCCAGATGCTGCCTTGGGGTAATGAATGGATTTGCTGCTCTGCAGCACGCCTTCCCCCATGCGGATGTTGAGAGCCGCTGAGGAATAGGCCGAGGCTGCACAGTGGTAAATCACAACCTGAACTGGGAGATAGCAGACCGGGACCAGCAACATTTATTTACCTTCCTGTGGCTCCTCCTCCCTGTAATTGCTCCTATTGTCATTCCTACTGGACAAATAACACCCCCTTCAGTGGTTATTTCTGCATTAGAATTGGCCCCTTTGGATTAAGTTTAAAGCCCTCAGAAATATCAAATTCCATCTCTGACGCTGATCTCTGGATGTTATAACCGCTCTGTCTGTAAGTGTGGCGCCATGCTGTAGGGCAGAATAAAGCTACTTAGCTAAAGATCAAAAGTGTTAGCACCCTGTACCACTGGCTGTGTATTTTAAAACCGTACCATACACATCGTGGCGTATTCCTTACTGGTAGTGAGCAATGATTGGCTACTCAGTTTGATACCACCATCTTTCAGTATAGTTATTTTGCGTTTAGATTTTTTTTCCCCTATATGAATACCACTCGTGTAAGAGCCATGAGGACTCTTGCATATAGTGTTTAAAAAGATAATCTGCATGTCCCAGTATAGGATTTAAGTTCAAACTAAGCTCAAAAGGTCTATAGCCCTTCTTTAAATTTCTGAAACACATGCAATGGGTCATGCGTTTCTGGGAAATTTGATCATACCGAAAATCTGGTTTAACAAAGATTTGTAGAGTGAGGAAGTCCTGTACATGCCATATGAAAATGAGGTAGCTGATTTATTTTTAATTTTATCTACTGTGTGCTCAGAGCTTCTGCCTCAATGATATCATGGGTGAATTTTGAACCAGTCAGGTCCACGGCTCAGGCGCGACCCATACCCACTGCCGCTTATATCGACAAACGGGAGGAGAGGTAACCTTTCCGTCGTGTTTCACCCACTCCCCTGCATGCAAGAATCACCAAGTACCTGGCATCCACGTATTCATGCACAAGATCTTCATCCTTGTTCGTCTCAGGCAATCGCCCACATGCCTCTATGGCTAGCATAAGGTCGCTGGAAAGCAATCTAGCAAAAAAGCTGCAGACAGCTAGGTGATGATGAATACATGTTAAAAACATTTGCGTTGATGAAGGTGAGGAAAGCTTAATTTGGTCTTTAATTCCGTTACTTTCCAGTGTGTTATCACTCTCAATGTATAATATATTTCTCCATTGACACTCAAATATGAGCGCAGAACCTGAAAAAATAATAGGACACAAAGCTGTGTGGAATGTTCGTGTATTTCTTGGGTTGTGACCCTCTCCTGAGCGTGATGTTGCTCAGGGAAATTTAATGGAATTTAGTGGGTTTTTTTCACACTGAACCGATTCCTGGGTCAGCTTCTAACCAGTAATTTTCCAGTGGAAAAAAACCACGGAAATATCAGCACATTTTGGAGAAAGTATGTTCATCTGTAGAGTTTCCACTGTGACTTTTGTAAAATTTTAAAGCATCTAGAAGTACAGGTGTATGAATAAAAGTGCCTTAAAACTGTAATAGTCCAAGCCCCTGGGGTCTAGCAGGAACCAGGCCCAGGTCTGTGTTTTAGATCCATTAGACATTAACGTTTCCCAGGTGGTTCTTATGTAATAGAGCCAGGTGGGGACGAGGGATATTTTTTATGAATTCTGCTGTTTCAGGCTCAATACGGTAATCAGAGTGCGCACTAATTTCCCCAGAGCCTGAAATGCACATTTGTCTCCCTGGAGCCTCGAGTGTGTACTAAAGGCAGAAGTGCGGACTTGCCTCCCTAGAGCCTGAAGTGCGGACTTGTCTCCCTAAAACTTGTATCCACTGATTTCCTTAATTTTTCAGTGTCCCCCCCAGGAAAGCCAAAGCCGTTTATCTGTGTGATGCCGAGCATGAGTCTGAGTTATCATTCGAGGTCGGTGCGATATTTCACAATGGTAGGTGTTATCGCCGTTCTCCTCTGGTGTGGCTTATCAGAAATTGCTGATGATTCTGACTATCTGTCTTGTTGTAGTTGTAGTTTTGGAAGTACAAATAAGCAATCAAAACAAAACAACTGATGAATGTTTTTGATCTTTGTTACAACAGTGATTCAGGATAAAGATCTCATTCAAGCTGATAGGATGGTACTCCATAAATGAAAACAGAGTGCTCCTATGGCACACATAGATCCCAAAGAAAAGGAAATAACTTACCTCATTGGGCATTCATTTTTAAAAAGGTACATAGATTCAGCCGGACTGATCATTTATTCAGCCAGACTGCACATTTATTTGTAGTCAGGTGAGCCTCACATTGTTTGTGTTGTCCAAGGCAGCATGGCACTGAGCCCAGCTGGGGAAATGTGCTTCCCTTGGCCAGTCTCCATTTTATCTGCAAGTGCCCCTCATGTTCCTGTATTTTCTGTCTTTACAGTTACTGTCTCTGGTGAACCTGGATGGCTGGAGGGAGAGCTGAATGGAAGGAGGGGTCTCATTCCGGAGAACTACGTAAAGATGCTATAGCCTAATGACAAGATTCACTTATTACATGGGATCCATGGTATCCATGGTCTCCAATATCCTATATATATATGAGTATAATTCTTTAGTTAGTCACGCGATGTGTACAGACCAACACACCTCATTTACCATCCTGTCAGTGCTTCTAGGGCTATGGGCATTTTGCTGATTGCATGCAGATAAGTTATTTTAAATTGTGTAAAGTGTTCAGTTCTGATTAACACATTTCAGACTGGCCATCGAATGTTCAAATGAAAATTGGGGGGAAAAAGTAAATAAATAAACACGCAAAGATGTTGAGGTTCACACATATTATTGTCTTCAATTAAATTGGTGTTTTGATTCCAGATTGTTGCCATTTGTTTCCTTCCTGAGATTCGGATGTAAATATATTTCTCCATCAATCCAATTTTATTTCATATCAGTCAAGTTTGTAATCCAATCGTATTACAAAACGTACAAGAAAACTTATGTGTAAAACCAAAATTCAGTGACTTCTCCTTCAGTTGCATTGGCACAGCGATAGAAATGACTAAACGTGTTCATTTGAAACTTTTACCATTATTATTATTTAGTGTGCTTTAGGTACACTGTGTGTTATTATTATTATTTGGTGTGCTTTAGGTGTATCATTATTATTATTTAGTGAGCTTTAGGTGCACTGTGTATCATTATTATTATTTAGTGAGCTTTAGGTGCACTGCGTATCATTATTATTATTTAGTGTGTTTTAGGTGCACTGTGTATCA
Organism: Hiodon alosoides; assembly: GCA_025775065.1. Taxonomy (NCBI): domain Eukaryota; kingdom Metazoa; phylum Chordata; class Actinopteri; order Hiodontiformes; family Hiodontidae; genus Hiodon; species Hiodon alosoides. The sequence goes on from JAOYSI010009856.1 coordinate 20,277, forward strand.
TTATTATTATTTAGTGAGCTTTAGGTGCACTGCGTATCATTATTATTATTTAGTGTGCTTTAGGTGCACTGTGTATCATTATTATTATTTAGTGAGCTTTAGGTGCACTGTGTATCA
>JAOYSI010009856.1:20645-35807 GCA_025775065.1 Hiodon alosoides
TGAGCTTTAGGTGCACTGTGTATCATTATTAGTTAGTGAGCTTTAGGAGCACTGTGTATCATTATTATTATTTAGTGTGCTTTAGGTGCACTGTGTATCATTATTATTGTTTAGTGAGCTTTAGGTGCACTGTGTATCATTATTAGTTAGTGAGCTTTAGGAGCACTGTGTATCATTATTATTATTTAGTGAGCTTTAGGTGCACGTATCATTATTATTTAGTGTGTTTTAGGTGCACTGCGTATCATCATTATTATTTAGTGAGCTTTAGGAGCACTGGGTATCATTATTATTATCTAGTGTGCTTTAGGAGCACTGCGTATCATCATTATTATTTAGTGAGCTTTAGGAGCACTGCGTATCATCATTATTATTTGGTGTGCTTTAGGAGCACTGCGTATCATCATTATTATTTAGTGAGCTTTAGGAGCACTGTGTATCATTATTATTATTAAGTGTGCTTTAGGTGCCCTGTGTATCATTATTATTATTTAGTGTGCTTTAGGTGCACTGCGTATCATTATTATTATTTAGTGTGCTTTAGGTGCACTGCGTATCATTTTTATTATTTAGTGAGCTTTAGGTGCACTGCGTATCATTATTATTTAGTGTATTTTAGGTGCACTGCGTATCATTATTATTTAGTGTGCTTTAGGTGCACTGCGTATCATCATTATTATTATTTAGTGAGCTTTAGGTGCACTGTGTATCATTATTATTATTTAGTGAGCTTTAGGAGCACTGCGTATCATTATTATTATTTAGTGAGCTTTAGGAGCACTGCGTATCATTATTATTATTTTTATAAAAACATTGCTATTATATGATGAGATCAGGTCGTTTTTTATATTCTTACACATAAAGGTTATGTTATATTAAAGTCATTAACTTTAATTACTTAGTACTTAGCATGATGGCTACATAAAGGAGAATATCTTCCACTCAGTCACAGAGGTTCAACAAACATCATAAGGTACATGTCTGAATAAAGTAAATGAAAAAAATAACTACATTTCACAGCACTCGTACACTGTATGAAGACAAATGTTCAGTGAATCGTCTCACCATTTTCTTGTCTCCAGTACAGACTGGGTAAGGCTAGCTATTACTTGCTGGTGAGATCAAAGTTGTTTGGTCAATGTCTCTGTAAATGTTAATATTGTTAAATAAATCAATATTTAAAATATATATATTTTATAATATTTTTAATGTATATAAACTAAAAATATTTGGAAAAAATGTTTGGGAAAATAACATATGAAGAAGACGTATTAGTTGAAACTAATAATCTCTCTCTTCTCTTCAGTGAAGAGAGAGACGAGTCATGGCTAGACTTTTCCGCACAGAAAACTTAGGAAAATAAGGTAGAGAAGTGGGAATGTGTGACAGGAGCAGCCCTGAAAGCAGACTGAGCTGGTAGATTTTGAAATCTGGCAGAAACAAGACAGCCACGCTAGTGGGAATCTGCAGGAGTTTTTGGAGTGCAAAGAAACCAGTCTGCAGTCTGGAGAGTGGGCAGATTTGGAGAGGAGACTCTCAACAAGGTTAATTAGGAGTTTCTCTGAGGGTGTGTGTTCATTTCATTACAATGAATGAGTGAACAAGCCTCACCATTTATCTCGTTATCGTTCTCTCTCTCTCTCCAACCCTGCTCTCCTTTCCCTCATCAGCTCTTCCATTTTTTCATCCAACCTCCCTTGCTTTTACGCCATACACCCGATTCAGTGTGAAAACAAGCTCTTTCATGAAGTATGCTTTTGGTATATCCGTTTTCATGACATTCTACATTACATTCTTATGGTGTGTTTGCTTTACAAGGTAACTGTAGGCCCTTTGGCCTCACATTCAATTTAGTATAATTACAAGGAGTTAAACAATGTTCTACTACAGTGAGGTCTGACTAAACAATTTTTTATACATTATTTTACCACCTAAACATTTATTTAAATTCAACATGCTGCATGACATCAACAGCAAACCCTGGTACTTCCTGGTTCAATGGTTAGTCCAGGTGTCTTTAAATAAGAGGGGAACAGGAATCTACCACCTGCTTCCATTTCAACAGGGGGAATTAGAGAACATTGATGAATACTCCTTTTTATGATCCAGTCAGTACCCTTATGTTCCATTCTTTCTGGAGAAAGTTTTAATGATTTAATCTATAAGGCAACATTTGTTATGTTTCGTTTGTTTACATCTATTTTCCTGCTATAAAGACATTTGCACCAATTTATTCATTCCGGTACCAAATCTATCTTTTCTCAGTGAGCAAAGGGGCCGGTTAACTGAGGTTAACTTCAGTAACTAAAACAGTATGATATAGAAATCCACAAAACACAAATAGCCCTACAAGCCCGTGAGAAAAGTGAAACTGCCAATAATAATTTATACACGTTCACCATCCAGGGTTAGTATTGTTATTCTGTTTACCTTCTTTATTTCTTCATTCGCGAGACGATACCCACCAGCTCCCCCTGCACCAGAATCATGTAGAATCATATTGAGTCAGAGATACCAGCATTTTGCATTGAATAAGGAAGGAAAACAGACATATTTATTAAAAGGATTTATTGGAATCCTTTGATATTTTTGCAAAGACAGTTATATTTGCTCCATGTTATACAGTAAGTCGTTTGTGTAAACTATAGCCACATCTGCCTTGGGATATACAGTAATGCGTTTATATAAACTAATTATTTTGCTTTTGTGATAATGAAAGAGACTAGTATAACGTAACCGACAATATTGTACAAAGCACTGGATGGAAAAAAACAGTCAGAGTGAAACCAATAGTAATGGCTTGATTATACTATCCCAGCTCTAGACTCTTCACTGAAAATGTGAAGAGGTGTCATTACTTTACCTGTAGCAAAGAATGTGAAGGATGTGAAGGACGTGACGGCTGTGAAGGATGTGAAAGATATGAAGGCTATGAAGGACATGAAGGATGTGAAAGACATGAAGGCTTTGAAGGATGTGAAGGATGTGATGGCTAGGAACGACATGAAGGCTATGAAGGATGTGAAAGATATGAAGGCTAGGAACGACATGAAGGCTATGAAGGATGTGAAGGACATAAAGGGTGTGAAGGATGTGAAGGACAAGAAGGATGTGATTAATGATGGCTGCTTTTTCTTCACAGGCGCTAGCTATCCCAGCATGCCTACTAGGCCAATACAATAGGGCAGGGTAGTCTGAGGACAGATCAGAACACAGGAGACATTGAGCCAAGGACTGTAGAATTCAGCAGTCATTAATGGGTTAGCCAAAAAAGCTCTCCTTGTGCTTGTTCTGGTCCACCTTTTCATTTGTCGGGCTTTCATAGTTTTAGATAAAAACTTTCGGTTTCAAAGCCTAAAATACAGGCTTTGTGAACTTCTGGGTTTTTTTCTCTGCTCTGACCAAAAGCTGACTGGTTGACTGATTCTTTTCTCATCCGTGAAGGAGAAAGTAAAGATTAGGGGTCTGTATAGACCGATTAAGTTTGAACCATAGGACCCCTGTGCAAAACTGCCGCTAAATGGAGGCCTGAGGCGCTAAACACATGTTCCCTACGCTGCAGAGTGTAAGGTAAGAAACAGTGAGTTTCATAAAACCACTTCCTATCAATCAAAACAAGGTGATCAAGGGCCCTGGACTGCTTTCAAACTGACCATTGTACTGCCATGCGTGCAGGCGCTTCTGTTTATAAAGATATGAACGATTCCCTGTTGTGATAAGCATGGACTGCGCTTTTTTACAATGCGTTTGGACGTAAACCTGTCCGTGTGCGAGTTAAAGGCTACTGCTTGCTTGCCCCATGCGTTCACATTCAAACCAGGCTTTGGTTTATCATCCAGTCTGAAGTGCTTGTAGCTAAAAATTTTTTTAAAAGCCTGGTTTCGGAAGGCTAAAATCTGCTTGTCTAAGTAACAAATTCACTGCCCAGCGTTCACTTCTCAAAGGTAAAGCCTCCCACTCACCTCAGCCTTTTTTATAGTCATTTCAAATTCATTCAAAATCCACAAACGTACAAAATATTCAAGAATCCTTTATGCTGACTTTAACCAGGATTTCAAGGGCCTGTTTACATTGTTATCAAATAGTAATACTGTTCAGTAACAGTTTGTGAAAAGAAAGTAATCATATCATCATAAAAAGACTGATATGTTCAGATTTAATGTTTACTTTTAATTTTCTAAGCCAAACTGGGGACTGTTTCTCCTAACTGCATGTTACCTGTTTTCTGTCCTTAACAAATCAGAGGATTTAAAATGTACTTAAATCCATTATGTAAATGAAATACAAAATACCGCGTTGAATCAAAAATACAACTATTATCTGTTCACTAGCAGTATAAACAGGCACTTGAGATCTACTGAGATAGAGCAAAGCAACAAGGCCTTTACATAATTTTTTGCCTGTCTCACAATGTTAAATACATTCAACTTTTCACTCCCACAGGAATTGTGACCCCTACAAACCGGCCATAAACTCTATAGCAGATCATTTTAATTAGTAGGAGCCACAATGACAGGTTCTTCAACTATAAACCAAGGTATAGTAGTAATGCTTCATACTAATCAGTCAAATCATTCACTGTAGCCATTTACAACATAAACTGTAAAGCAGCAAATTATATAAGAAAAGGCACAACTTTCCCTTCGTAATACACTGTAAACATCTCTTCAAAAAGCATGCATTAAACATTTCACCAAACAAAACAGAAAATTTAACAATATACATATTTTTTTCCAACAAAATATAATTATTTCTAAAAAATACTCTCCAATTCCTCTTATGAACCAATAACACTTAATAAATCCTTACAGCTTATTTCAGGTTCTTCACAATTTATACACATCAATATACAACAAAAACAAACTAACAAAGATTGCAAAAAATGATCTGTAAACACCTGGAATTACTTAGCTTTCATTCTATGGTTTTGATGTTGTCTTTACACAAGGTCTTTCAGTCCAATGTAAAACAACATCAAAGTTTGTCAGAAGGCATAAACCCCAAACATTAGAGATTTTTGTTGCCTAGTAAATAGTAATACCATAATAATGCCCAATTATCATGTTTACTATCTGTGTAAATGTAGGGTGGCCAATAGGGATAACAGAATCAATTATGAGGAAAAAACGATTTCCCTGAAAAGAAGATAAGCTTATATTTACTCATTACCCTCCTCCCAAAACTGTTGTCAGTTGACTGCATTCCGTTTTCAGAGGCTTCTAATGCGTGGTATAAAAAATAAAAATAAAAACCCATGGTCCAAATAATTACATGTACCTATATACACTCAGTGGCCAGTCTATTAGGTATACCACCCCGCTCATGAAAATGGACCCTCAGACACATGTTCAGGACTTGCAGGCAGACAGGCGATGAGGCATTCCATTACTGTTCGGTGGTTCCAGTATTTCAGAAATTGCCAACCTCTTGGGCTTTCATGTACAACAGTGTCCAGGGTTTACTCAGAATGGTGCGATCAGCAGAAAACATGGATTTAGTGAAAAGTCCTATGGGTGAAAACATCTCGTCGATGAGAGAAGACGAAAGAGAATGGCAAGAACGGTGCCAGCTAACAGGCGAAACACAAACTGGATAATAACGGCGCAGTACAACAGTGGTCAGCAGAACGGCATCACAGAGTCCCCAGACCTCAACCCAATAGGGCATCTCTGGGATGACGTGGAGTGGGCTGTTCACAACATCAATATAAACTGTCCAATCTGCAGCAACTGCAAGGACCAACATCCTGTGAAATGTTTCTGACACCAGGTAGAATCAGGCTGTTCTAGAGGGTAAAGATGGGTGTAGCTAATAAACTGGCCACTAAGTGTTATTGGCCCCATGGAAGTAAGGAATAATACAGATTAAGAACAGAAAGGCAAGTTAGAAATCTTAATGAATATGATAATTTTTATCATGACTTGCCAAAAAACTTCGGTTTTAAGCAATGGAATTTACAGTTTTCGGCCTAAGTTGACATTTCTTACTGTAGGTCAGCAATAAAAAAGGATAACTTTTTAGACCCCATTTTTAGGTTTCTGCCTTATTATGATAAGTGCTGTCATAAATCCATATGGATTTCAGCTTTCTCTTACAAGATTACCACTAAGGCCTTCAAATTTTCATTCTCTAGACTGAAAACAAGCACCTTGTTATAAAATGTATTCAGACTGATCTGACTAAAAAAACAATCTACACATAGAAAGGTTTGAGCAATGACCATAAAGACCATCATTTGACAAACAGCTGGTTTTAATTGAATGCACTATCAGTTATAAAAAGGAGAAAAACCTCTAGGTACAATAATTATGGCAAAGGTTTTTATTAAACGAGTCGCACACATCAATGAGGAAAAACCGTAAGATCTAATCTCTCCTTTTCTACATGTCACACATCTCTGCCTCAAACTGTAACTCTCCAAATCAACACTCACAAAACACTAACTGAAATCCCCTTCACTCTACACCAACTTTATTATCCTTCCCATCAGCACATTAACATGTGCCCTCTTTTGTTCCATTGTACAGTGTTCCTATTGTGTCTGCTTAATATAGTTCTACATTTTGCATAACAGTTAAGCTTGATTGTTTGTAGAATGTTTATACATTCATGCGTGACTGTGTATTAAATTCATATCTATGTGAAATTTACTTTAAAGACCATTTTAAGTCGTAATGGTTTAGCTTATCGTTAGATTTGTAAAGCCCTTAAAATATGCTCCCATATACCTGTAGTTAACCTTACAGATAACCAATGTTTTTCCTAAAAAGACAAAAATATAGATGTTTTTCTGGGTTTTTTTTGCAGTGTTGCCTTTTAAAACAGTATACAGGAAAGTAAAGTCTAAGCGTTGGTTCTGCGATAATGATTATACAAAAGATATTTATAAATTTCTGTTTCTGGGGGGGATTTGCAAGTGACCGTGAGCGAGTGAGACCAATACAGAACGTATGGCTTTGTATCCATTCATTGTCATCCTCTTTGGAGGTCACATGACAAGTCCTTTCCAGTGCATTCTCTTCCACAATGTTCCTCCCAACTGACGAGTGACGGCTCGAGGGCAAGCCATGTTCCCATCATATCTAGGAGAGGCGAATGGGATTTTTAAGGCAGGTTCCTTCTGGGAGACTCCTCGAGGGTGTCACTTTTTCTGAAAGTAAAGCGTGTGGGTTAAGCCCGACTCCACCTTTGGTATCTGGTCACTGATTATCTCCACTAGCATCTCGGGGAACTCCACCTTGAGGGCCTGGGACTCGCGGAAGGTGTAGAAGCAAAAGTCCAGGAGATTCCCCACCAGCTAGAGAGGAAAAAACAAGACCGCCATCGGAGCGGTAGCATTTTAATGCATAACCGTACATATTTATATGAGAATCCATTAAAACAATACAATACTACATGTGTCAGCCTAGGGAGTCAGTAAAATACTTTCAACATTAGCTTAATGATTCAACAGCGGATTTCTGTGTTTTTATTATTTTTCTTTGCACGTTCATTTTAGCCAGCAAAAGATAAATACTGACCTAATTGGTAAAGAAAAATTGGAGAGATTATTTAAATGATTTTATGAAATATCCCGTGGGGTGACAAACTCTATCGTGAGAAACCAGTCTATACTGAAGAGCAACAGAGAGAGCAACAGAGAGCTAAAAACTAAGAATAATTAAAATCGGTATCTTAAAAACAACGATACAAATATTGTTATTTTAGCGGGACAAGCAGTAATTATAACTAATCTATCTAATAATTTCACTATATAAGGTCTTCAGGTACTTTAGGCCTTCACAGAACAGGGAGGAAAGAATATGGCTGTCCAGACAACGTGCCATGTAACATTATAGAATCACCAGACAATAAAACCATGAATACGAGGAGGCATGAGGAGTAAACCAACCAGAATAAGGAGTGCCCTGAGGAGACAGATTTCTAACGGGGGTTGGAAACAACGGGGGCTTTGAAACAACGCATCTCCCATTGGTGACATACCTAACAATAGCTTGATTGAAACCTGCATGTCAATTTATTCTCTAAATAACATGAAGAGCAGTCCGACAACTTCACACAGAACACTCGATGGGAACAGGTCAAATGCTCAACAAACACACCGTGTGAGGTTTCAGGGCTGAAAACGTCCATATCCTAGTAACGTGGTAACATGGCAACACGGTTAACATGGTAATGAGCTAACATGGTAACACTGTAAGACGGTAACACTGTAACACGGTAACATGGTAAGAGCCTGGCTCCTTGGAAACTGGGGCTCCCAGGAACACCCCGCCCTGGCGCCATACTCACGTCATGCATGGCATCCAGCAGTTTGGTCAGCTGGTAGAACCGGGGCCACGTCTGCCCAGAGTGATTGGTGGCCCTTCCCACCGACCTCCGCAGCTCTTTGATGTAGTTCAATCGCATCTCCTCAAATGCCACTTGGTTCTTCAGACCGTCTTTAGGAACTGTAACGTCACAAGTAAATAACCAACTGTAATAGCCCAATTAATAAATATGGGCCTGAATAGCAAACTGCGATGTGGACACCCTCAGGTATATGAGGGGTTGAGCACTTCCTAAAGATCCACCTTACATTGAGCAATACATATTTTATAAATTGGTATTCCCTATATCTTTTCTTGAATTTACTGTTACAAACACAGCTACAAGCAGGAATGGAAGGCTGAAACCGCTGAGGCCATCCTGTGGGACCCACGTTACTGAAGTAACAATCTCCGATCCTACCAAACATCATACTCTTTCTGTTTATATCTATTCCCTGCAGACACCCAGCTAAGCAGCACACCCTCATGCGCTAAACTGAAGATGACACAGGAACACTGGCATGTGGCAAAGATCCAGCGTAGCGTGCCGGTTCTCACTGGCCATCTGACAGCGATGAGCTAAACCACACAAAACAATGAAGAGCTGTCTTTTCCTCTCACGCCCACATCACGTTCTCATTACCAACGGGCCGAATCAAAGAGGAACAGTCATGTTTCTGTAGTTGATGTAATGTCAACTGAATGATTTCGCACAGTTGGGTTTGCATTGCATAGCCTTCTCAAGTTAGCATTTATTTAGTAAAATTATAAAACCAGAACGCCAGGGCCACATGGATTTTGGCTGGAATAAAACAACCTTTTGGTTGCAGGAGTTAAAACAAAAACAACTGCTCGTATTTTGTAATTCCTCACACATTCAAATTGTTAGCTCACATATCGCAAAATACTTTTTTTCTCTTGCAAGACTGCAATAAAAAAATAGACAAGGGTTAGAGAACTGACCACTAACTTACTACTTATTTACTAACTTGTTTAATAATGACAAATCGCAAAGATGAATGTTTAACAGTCCAAAATATAATTTACTGTATAATTTACTGAAAGCGTTACTGCATTTCACTGTATTTGCATCAATGACAAATCATGTCAGTTTAAACTAAACAACAGCACTTGTCTTTACACTTAAAAGATATTTTTCAATAAGTATAATATCAGAATGGATTTACAGTTACTGTGTGTAATAAGAGTAAGACACACATTCTGCTGTATAAGCTGTGGCCATATTCTTCTACTGTAAAAGGTACTTTGTACAAAACAAAGAAATTAAAGCATAATCAGCATAATTATGTATATTTACCTATTTGTGTTAGTACTTGCAAATTAGTATTTTACACAATTAAAGCATATGTTATGTCATGCAGACAAACTCAATATTTAAATGTTGTATTTCTCTAATGTAATGTACAGTACTGTGCAAAAGTCTTAGGCACCCTAGCTTTTTTTTTTTACATAAATTTAGTCTCTAATATTTCTGTTTTGTCTTCTGCACTAGTGTGTAGGTATAAAAAAACTATTTTTAGATTTCCAAACACTCTTTTTCCGAAAGAAGATCAAGGAGTTATGCAACAGATGGTTTTGCCTCCATAGAGCCCTGATCTCAATATCAACATCGAGGCTGCTGGGATTACTTGGACAGACAGAAGCAAGCGAAACAACGTCTGGAGAAGAACTGAGAAAAGTTCTCCTACATGGTCTCCAAGATCTACCTGCCAATTGTCTTATAAAACTGCACGACAGTTTATGAGAATTGAAGCAGTAAGGCAAAGAACGGTCAAACCAAATACAGAATTTAGTTTTTGGTTGTTTTCGTGTTTAAAAAAAAGAAAAGAAAACTTTTTACTGTTTTATTTTATATTTAAAAACTTTTCTTTTCATCATATTTGAAAGCAACTTCACTTTACAGAGTTTTTTAACATGTGCCTTAGACTTTTGCACAGTACTGTACATTTAAATGTTCCTATCCCTCTTTATTACAATGCATTCAATTTTTAAAGCCAAAAGCCACAGCAGTGAACTATATGATATCTTAAACTCATATAATTCAAACTGAGAAATGTTGATGCTAAAGTGTCTGACGGCTAGTGGCCACACGTCCTGGGGAACTACAACGCAGTCGATTGGTGAAAGTCCGCAAATATCCATTTCAGCTCAGCTTCAGGTCCATCACTGCCCCTGAGATCACGCGTAAGCAGCAACCATGATAACTATCTGCCAACAAAGATCAGCTAATCGCTTAAGCGTCTTGGATTCTTTTCTAAGCTCCTTGTAAGCACTGCAGCTTTAAGCCCTGCAGAAGGGTGGCTCACAGCGCACACAGCAGCATCAGGAGCCTGAAGGGTGACAAAGCGCACCTTTGGAAATTCAGAAGCCCGTCGCGAGGACCCAGAATCCTGTCGCTGCGTGTGGCTGAAGCGGAGAAGGCCGTAACGCTCCAAGCAGACGTGAGCGGAAGCTGACACTCAGGCCCCAGCCCTAAGGAAGTGGAGTAACTGTGGCAGCTCCTTGAGCGAATGCCCGGAGCTCTGCTCGTTAAGTATAGCAGCTTCCTCTGGATGGCCTCCAAGGACCCAGCTAAAGAGACAGCCACAACAAACTGGACAGAGGACACACTTCTGACCACTTCTGACCACATGAAGCCCCTTTTACGCCATGGCGGCTTCCCAACGTCAACACAGTTCTAATTAATGCTTTCTCCTCTCCTCAACACAAAACGCCCCTCTCACATCTCACCAATGAGGCAGAAAATGACAACCCCTTTTGTTTGAAATCAGGATGTTGGAGGAGGAAAAGAAGTTGGTTCTCTTGTGTTTGTTTCCACAGTAAAAGTTATGTTTTTGAAGAAAATCTTACAATGACATTAAGGAAATAAAGTCAGAATTTGCCTGATATGCAAGAGATCAAACAGCCACACAATAATAAATCATTACTGACAAAAACAAACAACCCCCGCAGCAAATCCACTATGATATTATCAATAATTAAAAGCGTATAAATATACATGGGTTTTCCAGAAGCATTTCTTCCCAGAAACAGCATGCTAAGAATGTATTCGGCAGGCCAACTTTGACTCAGAGCTCGCTGGGAAAGGGCAGGTCTGTTTTTCAGCAGACAAGTATTTTCCAGACTTACCGCTTAACAACATTTGTAAATTTTTTTTTTTTACACGTAAAATATAGGCATCTTCAACGGGACAGAGGTCTGGATGACTTTTGGGGTAATAAAATGCATCCCTCTAGTGGACATGCTTGATGCAGAATAAAAGTTAATCTTTGTGTTATATGAAAATACAAACTTCCAGAACTTCCAAACATATATGCATACATTTTTAAATTCATTTGTGAACATCGATCTCAAAGCAAAAATTAATATCTATTTCAAAAAAGCTTCAAACGATTATTATCATTATCGTTATTCATGCTGACATTATTATCACACATCTGATGACGACGAGGGTCCAGAAAGACCTACCTGTGCTGAGAAGCAGGAGCACCTTCATGGAGAGGAACTCCTCATCCGTCAGCTGCAGCCGGACAAACTCCTGGCTCACCTGCCGCATCCCCAAACACAGGTCGTACATGGCCGACTGCTGCATTCGCTCTCTGGAGGAAGAGGACAGAGAACGCGGCGTGACCAGAGAACGCGGTGTGACCAGAGAACGCGGTGTGACCAGAGAACGCGGTGTGATTAAACAACAGGGTGTGACCAGAGAACGCGGCGTGACCAGAGAACGCGAAGTGACCAGAGTACGCGGTGTGACCGGAGAACACGGTGTGACCGGAGAACACGGTGTGACTAGAAAACAGGGTGTGACCAGAGAACGCGGTGTAACCAGAGAATGCGGTGTGACTAGATAACGTGGTATGACCAGAGAACGCGGTGTGACCAGAGAACACAGCGTGACCAGACAACGAGGTGTGACCAGAGAAAGCGGTGTGACCAGAGAACAGGGTGTGACCAGAGAACAGGGTGTGACCAGAGAACGTGGCGTGACCAGAGAACAGGGTCTGACCTAAGAACGCGGTGTGACCAGAGTACGCGGTGTGACCAGATAATGCGGTGTGACCAGAGAACACGGTGTGACTAGACTACGCAGTGTGACTAGAGAACAGGGTGTGACCAGAGAACGCAGTGTGACCAGAGAACGCAGTGTGACCAGAGTACGCGGTGTGACCAGAGAATGCGGTGTGACCAGAGAACACGGTGTGACTAGACAACGCGGTGTGACCAGAGAACAGGGTTTTTGACCAGAGAACGCGGTGTGACCAGAGAATGCGGTATGACCAGAGAATGCGGTGTGACTAGATAACGTGGTGTGACCAGAGAATGCGGTGTGACCAGAGAACGCGGTGTGATTAAAGAACAGGGTGTGACCAGAGAACATGGTGTGACCAGATAACGCGGCGTGACCAGAGAACGCGGCGTGATCAGAGAACGTGGTGTGACCAGAGTATGCGGTGTGACCAGATAATGCGGTGTGACCAGAGAACACGGTGTGACTAGACAACGCGGTGTGACTAGAGAACAGGGTGTGACCAGAGAACGCAGCGTGACCAGAGAATGCGGTGTGACTAGATAACATGGTGTGACCAGAGAACGCAGTGTGACCAGAGAATGCGGTGTGACTAGATAACATGGTGTGACCAGAGAATGCGGTATGACCAGAGAAAGATGTGTGACCAGAGAAAGACGTGTGACCAGAGAACAGGGTGTGACCAGATAACGCGGTGTGACCAGATAACGCAATGTGACCAGAGAACGCGGTGTGACCAAAGAACACCCGGGGTGTGGTGACAGCAGCCACGCGGCAGGCAGTAGGAGGTCTCACACCAGCCTTCTCAGTGAGGAGGGACGAAACGGTTGGGCACTGCTGCATAGTCACCAAATCACCTGATAAGTATTTTTATCATGAAAATAAAGTTTTTTCTCTAAACAATATCAGTTACATGCAAAGCGTGTATTACAAAGTAAACACATAAAGGGCCGTATCCTCAGATGTACAGAAGGCACCACAATTCACGCCAGGAACGGCACAGCTAAACATTCACAGGCTGAGTGGAAACGCTTGCATTGGTTCCAGATGGACTTGCTGTCTTCCTGCACCCTTCCTACAAGGATCTGGGTAAGATGGATTTTATCCATTAGCTCGACAGACGTCTCCCATACAGGACATAATGCAAGGCTTATATTTACACTTATCCATGCTGGACAGTAAAAAGACGTCTCTGGGGGTTAAAACATTTCAGTGTTGGATCATGGAATCAAACCCCACAACGTTTTGGTCCAGGGGAAAATAAACAGTTGTGAGCCCTGAATCTCGGTCACTGGACCACACTGCCTCTCCTGCGTCAGGACTGCTGCAGCCCCAGTGTGACCTACATTTGAAGCAAGCAGGACGCTAATAAATCCAGTCAGCTGAACCTGTCACGGCCATTGTTGACTTGCATGCCTAGGACAGTTGTCATGTTTGTCTGGGGTGCTGTAATGGCTCATCAGAGTTACACGGAGAGTACTGTATTCTGAAGAATTTAATATCATCTCTAACAACAATGGGTAGCTGATGGTATACAGGATTATTGTTGAGAAGAGAAAAATTATGATAAAAATCCTAAAGAATGGGCCATTGACATCAATGGGTTAAAAATCCTTGCCATTTGTTGAACTGTGTATTTTCAGGTCGTTTGGGTGAACCTACAGGGGTCACTGTTTTCTTGCATCTTCACCATTAAAATTAATCATTTATAAAACTTTCATCATTGAGGGCTCCCACAAATTTTCTGAATTCTGTTTCACACTGAGTTGCCCCAATCAAATCATATTGATATTCTGTGATTGACACAAACCATTGAAAAAGTTTTATATAACTTACTCGTTGAAGACCAAGTCTGGTGCAAAATACAACATCTGGCCGTTGGTGTGCCGATAGGACCTCCAACTAAGAGCAAAGGATGAGAGACACATCCAGGAGTATTGGATGAGGGTGATTTGGTCCTCGATTGGCAAACTTCTAAAACCTGGGAGCCAATAGAAAGACATTAGCAACTAACAAATGGCATTAGGAAGACCATGTCACATGGGTTCTACTGCATGAGAAGTCCATATTGCTATACGGTTTTCATTGCAACATGCCCAGTAAAACGAGAAATAGAACAGAATGAGAAAGCTCACAGAATAAAAACTTGTTTTTTTGTTGTTTTTCAAGGTAATACAATACATAACATTTTTGAAATACATCGTAGCAAACTATTAGTTTAAATTTGCATTATATTTTTAAACACATGAGATTAATTTAATGTTATCGTGGGATTAAAGTTTGTGCGACAGCAACTGACAATAACCTGCTTTTAAATTCAAAATCCCTGAATGCTTAGGCTGGAGTAAACCCAACTCTCCACTGCAGAAAGTGCAATACATAGGGCCTTTAACAGGTCAGGAAGGGAAACGCACAGGCCCTTTAACAGGTCAGGAAGTGAAACGCACAGGCCCTTTAACAGGTCAGAAAGTGCTACACACAGGGCCTTTAACAGGTCAGGAAGAGAAACGCACAGGGCCTTTAACGGGGTCAGAAAGTGAAACGCACAGGGCCTTTAACAGGTAAGGAAGTGCAACACACAGGGCCTTTAACGGGTCAGGAAGTGCAACACAGAGGGGCTTTAACGGGTCAGAAAGTTAAACACACAGGCCCTTTAACAGGTCAGGAAGTGCAACACACAGGGCCTTTAACAGGTCAGGAAAGGAAACGCACAGGGCCTTTAACAGGTCAGGAAGTGCAACACAGAGGGGCTTTAACGGGTCAGAAAGTTAAACACACAGGCCCTTTAACAGGTCAGGAAGT
>JAOYSI010009858.1:0-10678 GCA_025775065.1 Hiodon alosoides
GCACTGAACTGGGAAGTTTTCTTTGGAGCCCTTTTTCTCCAAATCACAATTCAGTGACAATCGTTATTATAATATGATGTATCTTGCTTAATATTTGGAGTACAATGACAATGTTGTCTTTAGAAAGCTAATAATCTCTTTCCAACAGTATATAAAACTTAAAAAGTGTTTTCGGCCCGTCATTTATGGCCTGATCGCCCGATCTGGCCCTCAAGGCAAAACGTTTGGACACCCCTGGTGTAGTGGTTAAGGTGACAGGCTTGTAACCGAAAGGTCCGACCCCAGCTAATGTACCCTTGAGCAAGGTACTTAAACTGAATTGCTTCAGTAAAATATCAGTAAAAAGTGGATGAATGTAGAAATTGTAAACTGTGAAAGTCACATTCACAGTTGCTTTGCGTCAGCCAACCAACTAAAATGTAAAATATTAATTGTAGCTACATCAGGATCAGACAAACATGGTTTCTAGAAGTTCAAAAACACGTCTGGTGTGGCCTCGGTCAGTGCTATAAATTCCCCCACTTTAAGCCAGGTTTCAGATAAATTCATCATATCCAGATTATAATCAGTTATGACTTCTCTCATAAGAGTGTCTTTGGTGCTCAGTGATCAAATATTCAACATACCTACTTTTACCATTTTCTTATCACAGCGTGAATTATTAAAATACCTACTGTTACATATAATGGTAATTCAATATTATTGAACTAACCCCTCTGGTTCATAACAAAACAGATTTGTTAGCAATTCGGGGCACAGACATAGGATAGTAGGACTCAGTAGGATAGGAAATATTGAGAAAATTAACCTAAGTAGAACTGTTACTCAACTTGATACAGTTGAAGATATATTTGGATGACTAGCCAGCAATTCTTGGAAACGTGCAGACTTCAGTATATGACTGAGTGCCTGCTGCCTGGGAAGTGCTCTTGCCTGTCAACTAGGTCGAATCAGACTATTGTATATGTTTTTGGGCAAAAGAAGAGAGCCTCTCCAACTTAGATGGAGCCTGTTTCTCTTCACTAAATCAGCTTTCCCCAAAGTGTGTTCTAATCTATAAAGATGACATTGTTTGATGCACACCAGTCAATCAGCCAGTGATTTAGTGACAAAAGTCTGCTGTAAACTTCGCTGCCTCTGAAGGTTGGAGTGGGGCCAGAAAGAATTACTGTCTGACTTTGCTTCTTCGCGATTTTGCACACCGAAGCAATATTATCTTTTAGAACTTTCAATTGTCTTAGTCAGACATGTTTATAATGTCGCATATAACAAACTTTGACAAATTTACATTTATCTTTAACAAGCATTTTTAAATCTGAGTCAATGCCAGACACTCGGGCATACGAGATGCAATTTTTGCTGTTGACCCTATATATACATTTCTAACAATGGAATTCAGTCAATAGGTGTTATTCAGAGAAGAAGACTTCTTAAACATGTTAAACATAAGTTAATTATATACTGCAAAATAATTAAGAAATAAAATCATTTAGTAGTACTAATCGCCTGTAGTACTAATCGTTTGCATTTATTTAAAATGTTATCAAAAATTGTATTTAGTTCATTTCCAGGTGCAGGGCTCCAGCCAAATGATTATGTATATTGGTCCTCAAACATTTGGCAATTTGATTGATTGATTTGATTGATTGATTTACATTTAATTCAGTTCTGTAAATGTAAGTATTTTTCTAAGGTTTCATATATTTTTGGTGCTTTTAAATGTTTAAAAAGTTTGTTTGCACCAGCACTGATGGAATCGTCAAAAACGGCAGCTTTTTCAAAAGATGCGTCACTGATTCGGGAAGATGTATTGCTGAGCCAAATTGGTTGTTAGTGTGTCATCAAGGGATTTTCTTTGCAACTAAGCCTCTTCCGAATCGTGACAAAGGTTGGCTGTTCATGCCCTGCTGAGACACTAGGAGACATAACTGGTCATCTAAAGCTGCGTTCACATGATCCACAGAAGGGACTGTGCACGACACAAGGTCTGGTGCAGGTTTCGCCTCGCTAGAATATAGAAGGTGGCTGAGATAAGGCGTTATATATGCTAGCTACTTAGCAGTTGATGTGAACTAGCATCGCAGTTGGCTCACGCCACACAAGTTTATGGTGACAAACAAAGTAAGGGAAATCACCTTTAAGATCCATATCCTTGGAACAACCTGATCTCCAAATATATCAGGGAAAGATCAATGGTAGTGTGTACTTTTGCCAGAGATATAGCTTCATATCCAGAATACAACTATAAAAACAATCACAGAATAAGTTTTCTAAAGATTCAGATTCCAGGACACAAAGCTGCATTTACTGGTGACACAGGTTAGTGCACATAGGTTAGCGTTTGCACAAGATCAAAGTTGAAATAATTAGAACTTTGAGCACAAGTTTGGCACTCAAACTCTCCGCAAGGTTGGGCGCAGACTCTGAAACTATCCACAACATTACCTCCATTGGAAAACAATGGGGTACTCTTCGCAAAACTAATTTTTGCGTATCATGAGAATGCAGCTTTACTTACTACATATAAAATTATCAGTACAGCTTACATAAAATTATCAGTACAGGCAGGAGAAACCGTCTGCCCAGAGGCAGCTCGTGATTACCAATCGATCGGCATGACGGATCACTCCGCCGCGGTATTCTTAATTATTCGTTTTCGTAATTAGTTTATAAGCCATCAAAGTCAGGACAAAGCGATCCAAATGTGCTTCTAAATTTCTTTAAGCGGGTAGTAAAAGCATAGCAAAAGTTAAGCAAAAGCACAACCCAATATATTGTTAACATCCCAAACACTTAAACTAAACCATAGAAGGTATAATGAAATAATACAGCACCCCATACATCAAATATTGCAAAGATATTCCAGTTACTCCTGCTAAACTCTCAGCTGGTTTTCCCCGGTTCATAGCCTCTACACGAATGTGTGCATTAACACTAAGGCTGCTAATACCCCATAACATGCTTTCAGATAAACACTTTGGAAAAACCTTTTGGAAAAGAAAACAAACAGTTTATTGAAACACAATGAATTCTATGTTCCAGATATCTTTTTCAGGGCCCTCAGCTTCTCAGTTTCTTTCTTGCTGGTAATGTGATGTCTTCAGTTTTCCCCAAGTGGGGGACAGGAGAGGCTGCTAGCACTTTCGTTCAGTGTTAAAGTGTGCGTGTTTGTATGCGAGAAACATAAACACAAAATTCTCATAATTTTAGGAATATCGGCTTTGACACAGCTAGAAACTTTGCTTTTATAGTGATAGACTTTCAAAACCCAAAAAAGCACTTTCAAATCCATTGTCAGTTCAAAATAAGTTAATTTCTCTCACACACCTCCTTAAACCTCTCTTCATAATCTCAGACAGTTACACTCGGTTCTTGCTGACAACCTGCCACTTGGGCACAAGAATCAGTGTACTCCTCAAGTAGTTGCGCTTCTCATTTGTCCCATGCAACTTCCCAATCTTTTTAATCTTTTGTGTCTTTGTAACGAGAGTAGGATCCAACCCTGAGTGTCGCTCAAAACAATGTCATCCTCTGAGTCCTCACCTAGCCTGAGGTAGAGATGCTCAGAGAATGGGGGGAGCAAAATATTGTGTGTTGACTTACATATAGCAGCTGCTGCCTCAAGATGTTTGATTTTCTTTTTATATTTCGGTAATTGTTCTAACAGTATTGATTGTCTCTGATTCTGGACTTTTGTGCTGCATTCAATTCAGTTCATAACTTTAATTCAGTTAGTCCATTATGTGCTATCACCCCTTGGTGATATTATCTGTAAGCACAAGACCAACTTTCATTGTTATGCAGATGACACGCAGCTGTATCTTTCAGGGAGGACCTAGAAGGAAAGATGATAGAACAGGGTGTATTGGTTAAAGTCACAATTGATCCAGATCTTTCTTTTGAAACATTTCCAAGATTAGACATTTTTTAGGTGATCGGGATGCAGAGAAAATAATCCACGCTTTTGTTACTTCCAGACCTGATTATTGAAATGCTATATTATCAGGTGGCTCAAATACAGCCACAAATAAATTACAAGTTGTTCAGAATACAGCTGCTAGGATCCTTACTTGACTTTAGAAATATGATCACATCACACCAGTGGTGGATGTGTTACATTGGCTGGCAATAAGGCAGCGGGCTGATTTTAAGTTACTTCCGTTAACATAGTTGTAAATGTAAATGTAAATAGCTCCCTCGTATCTAACAGATATTATTGTCCTGTATGTCCCATCTAGATTACTTTGCTCACAAGAGGCTGGAAATCTAAATATACCAAGAATAACAAATACAAAATCAGGAGGAAGAGCATTTTCAAATTACACATAATTCTTCTATTGAATAAAAATACTTAATTTTTTAAACTTAATTAAGGGTAATTTTATGTACAAACGTTTTCGCAATTGCAACCTGAATGTGGTATTGGCAAATAGAAAAAGTTCAACATGTTTCATGAAATCCAGCGGATATTAATTACATAAGTGTGCAGTTTCAGAATCTGCAGTACGTTTTTCACTAGCTAATGTAGATCCCGTGTTTAACATATATATTTCACAAATGCAACAACTATTATAGCTTATTGAAAAAAAAAACAAATTAATCTTTTCCGCGAAAAAATTTAACACACCTAACAGTTTTCATTGAATTTAAGCAATCATTTCTAAATTCCTTTAACCCAAAATTTCACAAGGCACAACTGTCTACTACGTTATGAGTGTATTCGTTTGAGGCCTGTAAACAGGAGATAGTTATTAAGAAAAGAAAAAAAAGGGAGAGGTGCTGTCATGCCAAATAATGGCATAATGGACGAGTTGATGGCGCTAGCAAGGAGTCAGGGAATGTAGGGTTGTAGCAGAAACTTCAGTGTTTTACCAAAACATTGCTACACAATAACATCCCCGACTCAAATGTCAGCTTGGACGGCTTTTTTACTGTGCAGGCGGATCGAAGCCAGGCAAGCGATAAGCGGAAGGGAGGGGGGCTTGCCATCTTTGTGAACAACAAATGGTGCAATGCTTCTGTTAAAGAATAAATCTTTAGCCCATACATTGACCTGATAGCTAACGTTATCCATATGACCATATTATTTTGCGTGTGAACGGCGTGTAACGTTACCCATTCAGCCATGGCGGAACTGCAAACAAAGCGCCCCAGTGCATTCATGCCGATATCTGGAGACTTCAACCAAGTCTCTCTCATCCCCTCTGCCCACATTCAGGCAGTTTGTTAAGTGTCCCACCAGAGATAATCTAACTCTAGACTTGCTTAATGGCAATGTCAAAAAGGCATATAGCACTTTATGACAGAGGGACTGCCTTGAGACAATGGACTGGAAGGTGCTCAGTTATTCTCTTGGTGGGGACATTGACGGCTTAACCACCTTATTATCAACTGCTGTGTGGAAAGTGTTGTACCCATCAAGAGGGTGCACTGCTTTCCCAACAACAAGCCCTGGATCACCGGCGATCTAAAGACCCTGCTGAAAGAGAAGAAAATGGCATTTATGACAAAAAACTAAGAGGGAGCTGAGGGAGAGGCTCAAGGAGAGTGAGAACAACTACAAGAAGAATATGGAGGGTAATGGAGAAAACAAGACTTCACATGGAACAAATAAAAAAAGTGAATGAACCGGTAAGAGTTTGTAAAGAGCAAAGGAAAGAAACGGCATGAACAATCAGTACATACGGGAGATTCAGGATAGAAGAAGGAAATTGCTACCAATCATGAAACAACACCATGAAAAAGGAAAATGAGCTGCACTGTCTGTAGATAAACTGTATCTGTATCTATAAACTGTCAACTCTACCGCGACAGCAACATTACCACCTGGCTATAAACATATGCATTGGATTACAGTTCCACACCTTCCGATCCAAAAATTACTTAAATCAAAACAGACTAATTTAACATTTTCATGTAGGACTCTGGACAAGTACACTTTACTTCTACTTATCTTTGCTTATGTATCTGTCTTTAGACATCTTTAGACATTTTATCTAGCAAATAGGACCAAAGTATTGAACCAGCAACACAAACAAATCAGACATATGTCTATTACAAGAAACACATGTCACAGAGGCGGAGTCTCGGAAACTTAAGACCAGATGGATTGTCCAGACCTACCATTAACTCCAAAAAACGTGGTACTTCCATTCTGATTAGCAAAAACACACCATATTCCCATAAGTCAGCTTCCATGCTGAACGAGTCCCAGCCCGACACAGCTTTCGAGGCAAAGCAAGGAACCATAGTCCAAACATAAACATAAACATAAACTTTAATACCATACAGAACCCTGTACAAGAACATAAGAATAAGAACAATGAATCCCTGCAACAAAACCTTAGTGACAGGGTTATAAAGCAAACAGAAACCAACTTGAGAGGTGCAAGGTGAATGAAAACAAAGAATGAACAAAACAGTGCACCTGTTAGGTATAATAATTAGGTGACTGAAAAACGTGACAGAGTAACAGAAGAGACGAAGGTGAAATGTGACAACTGAATGTAAGAAATTTGTTAAAAAAACTTCTATCCATCAGATATTTATATATTTACAAAACTAAAAACCTCACCCAAGTTTAAATCGCTATTTGCATGCTAGACAAGAGTTAACCCTTTGACACCTATGTGGAATGTCCATATCACATCAGTAAAACCCAGTACATATTTAGAAAGGCCTATCGTAGTGATTTACAATAATATTATTTATTTATTGTTCCATCAAACGGTGGACTTTACAATATCATGTTAAATTATCCTGGTAATGTATGAAACAAAACTGAATTTGAAACCGAATGGAAAATTGTTGTTTTACTAAAAGTAGTTTGTTTAAAATGTGATTTGTTGTATCCTTTTTAAGACAATTGGGAATAAATAAAAAGCTATGTTGAATATGCAAAAAATGTAGGAATGAATATAAAACAATTCCCTTAAATGAGAGTGGAAGTGTTAGCCTGGGACTCATCTGGACAACTACATTCTCCTCTCCATCCCCTTCCATCATCAGGTCTTCATCCAGTTGGTACTCCTCCAGTGGACCCATTCTCTCACAGTCTTCAAGGAAAAGAGTGTTGATATCTTGAAGATCTGGCTTTCTGGCAGCTTATCCATCAGTTCCTTATCATTTCTTCCAGTCATCTTTCAAATCTGCACTAACTCCACACACAAAATCCAAGAATAAATCCTAAAATTTACATACAACAGTTATACAATTCAAACACGTAAAGTCCAAAGAAGCAAACTACAGGATTGGTATCACAAAAAATGTTCCGTTTACATACAAAATTTGCAGATGTCAACTTAGCAGTAGAATTTTCTATATAAAGAAAAAGGAACAACTGCTTATCTAGAGGAGTGGTTGAGCTGACCTCTCTCCCCTGGGCGAGGGGGGCTGTGGAAGGTTACTGCAAAGGGTGTGCTGTACTTTTCCACTGAATGATGAATGATTTGTTCATGTGTATAAGTATGATGTGAATCCAATGAATCTCTTACTTCTTAGGAGGAGAGACTCTTGTCAGCTGACATTAAATTCTGATGCTGAAACATTGTGTCGAACTGTCTTTGGAAGCCTTTGTCTCACTGAGTTAGGCTATTCACCTTTAGAATTTCCGCAACAAGACACGTATCCTGAAATACGAGTCACCTTCCATTGTTGAAGAACAGAAGACCTTCCTTCCCTAGTTAGATCCTGTAGGAATATGCTTGCTAGTCACCGTTGCTTAGCTAAGGTGAATTCCGTCCCAAGTCATTTGGAACTTTCTTCCAGCTCAGTCCCGGGGAACACTCACCCACATCTGGGAACCTTTTCAGTCTTTTAGTCTCAAAAGTTGTGATCAATGGCCTCTCATGTGGCAGGCTTAGAGCTCAGTTACAGCTCTCTTTTCAACCTTGAGCAAGATACTTAACCTGAATTGCTTCTGTAAAATATACAGCTGTATCAGTAGAAATTGTAAGCTGTGTAAGTTGCTTTGGATAAAATTGTTTGCTACAACTAAAATGTAAAATACAATGAATGTGAATTTCTGAGATTTTTTTTAAAAAATTAGATACTGTTCAAATTCTTAATTTCGATATTGAATTTAAATGTGCACTGAGTTATCAATTCAAAAACAATTACCCTTCAAAAAACAGTGACAAATTTTTCAAAAAATGTGTCATCAAAAATAGGGATAGTTTTTTTCACCCTAGTTAACTAGCCATATTCATCATTCAAAGTGGAGTTGTGGAAAACATGATTCTGAAATCCGTAATTATAAAATGGTCAGTATGAAATAGACAGGAAGAGGTCTGGCAGATCCAAAGCCATGACAGAATCAGAAGACAAGTTTCTGAGAGTCAACAGCTTGTGTGATAGGCGGCTCACAGGACAACAGCTTCAAGCACAGCTTAACACTGGTCGAAGTAAGCAAGTTTCAACTGTGAAGAGAAGACTTCGAACTGCAGGTTTGACAGGTTGACTGGCAGTAAGAAAGCCATTGCTAAGATGGCAAAATAAGAAAAAGAGGCTTGCCTGGGCCATGAAGCACCGCCAGTGGACTACTGAAGACTGGAAGACGGTCTTATGGACCAATTAATCAAAATTTGAAAAAAATTTGTATGCCGCCAAGTAGGTGAAAGGATGGTTCCTCGGTGTGTGACAACAACTGTCAAACATGGAGGAGGAAGCATGATGGTCTGGGGCTCTTTTGCTGGATCCAGAGTCGGCAACTTGCACAGAGTGACTGGCACCCTGAACCAAAGCTGCTTCCACAGCATTTTGCAGCGCCATGCAATACCCTCTGGTATTCGCCTAGTTGGTCAGGGGTTCATCCTAAAGCAAGATAATGACCAAAACATACCTCCAGGCTATGTCAGAACTACCTAAGAAGAAAAGAACAAGACGGTAGGCTTCAAATCATGGAATGACCAGCACAGTCTCCAGACTGTGCCCAATAAAGCTGGTTTGGAATGAACTAGACAGAAGGGTGAAAGCAAAGCAACCTACAAGTGCAACACATTTGTGGGAACTTCTGCAACAGTGTTGGGAAGAACTTTCCAAACAATATTTGAGTTCCATTGTAGAAACAATGCTGTTATATCTGCAAAAGATGGCTACTTTGAGGCAAAAATTTAGATTACATTTTGTTAAACAAAACGATTCCATGATTTATTTTTTTTGTCTCCAATTGTTTATTTGTTCTATGCTTCAATTTCAGAGTACATTAAGACATTAAACTGTGTAAATTTCAATAAAAACTGGAAAAATTGAAGTGTTCTAAAACTTTTGACCGGTAGTATATTTATATGTGTATGTGTATGTCTATGTATATGTATACGTATATGTATATACATACACTACCAGTCAAAAGATTTCTGTATATATTTATATATACAGTACTGTGCAAAAGTCTTGGGCAACCAAGCTCTACATAAATTTATTTTTTGTCTTCTGCAGTAGTGTGTCAGTGGAAAAAAGGCATTCTAAAACTAGATTTAGATTTAGATTTCCAAACTTATTTCAAATTTATTTCCAAACAGAATAACAAGGAGTTCTGCAACAGATGGTATGGCCTCCACATAGCTCTGATCTCAGGGCTCTGATCTCAGGGCTGTCTATTTATATCTGGACTGACAGAAGCAAAGGGAGACAGCCAAAGTCTGTAAAATAACTTTGGAGTTCTCCAAGGTGTTTGGAACAATCTACCTGCCGATTGTCTTATAAAACTGCTCTACAGTGTTTAAAGGCAAAGGGTGGTCACACCAAGTATAGATTTTTTTGTTTTGTTTTTTGGGTGGATATTTTTTACTATTTACTGCCCTTTAGAATATTTATTTTATAGGTAGAAACTTTTAATTTCACTATTTTTGAAAGCATCTTCCCTTTACATGGTGTCATGGTGTATATAACGGAGGGCAAAAGAACACCCGTTTCAGGAACCAGAGAGAGACCTTGTATGTGATTGTATGAACTGATTGTGTTGAAGAGGCAAAAGTGTTGTAAGGACTGTTTTTGCACAGAGAAAATTAGTTAAAAAAAAAAAAAATAATCTCTATCCAATTCGCTAACTACTGTTTGTCTAAGTATCACTAGGAAAATGTAAGTGTATTAGCATCAGTAGGGGAATTTAAGTCTATGTTACCATCAGTGGGGGAATGTAAGGGTATGTCTTCATGTCAATAAGGGAATTTAAGAATATGTTTAATGTCAGAACGGAAATGTATGTGTTTATTTGGGTCACTAGGGGAACATATGTTTTTGTAGCATTAGTAGAATGTAAGTGTGTATTAACATCAGACTGAGACTGTTTAAGTGTGTATTGGCGTCAGTAGGGGAAAGTAAGAGTGTGCTAGCCACATAACAGTAAGTGTGTTAATTAGCGTCACTAGGGGAATGCAAGTGTGCATATTGGCGTCAGTACAGTAACGCAAGTCTGTATTTGCATCAGTAGAGGAATGTAAGTGTGTAAAAGCGTTGGTTCGAGGTAGCAGCTCCTCTTTTTATAGAGAAAAATACCATTTGTTGGTGGTGCAGAAAAGCTTATTTCAGGTATCAGTCTCATTTGATCCACCGATCCGACCTTTAACTGCACACTCCATTCAGTAACTAGATATGTCCCTGAATCTCTCAAGGTAACGGTAATTAAACCAACTTTAAAGAAACCAAATTTAGATCCACATGTTCTTAAGCACTTTAGGCC
>JAOYSI010009859.1:0-10678 GCA_025775065.1 Hiodon alosoides
GTGTGTGTGTGTGTGTGTGTGTGTGTGTGTGTGTGTGTGTGTGTGTGTGTGTGTGTGTGTGTGTGTGTGTGTTTTGTCTTGGGTTCTGTAATTACGTTGCCAAACAACGCAAAAGAACCATTATCTTTTAAAAACAGTCCTGTAATAACAGAAGTACCTTCTTGTTATTGGGCTTAACTGGTTCACTTTTGGAATGAACCAGATTAATTTCTTGACCTTTCTCAATTTTATTTTATTTTGCACTTGGTGTCATTTTAATATTTTGCATGTTGAGACATAATTTTTTCCTGCTTCTTTGCTGAGCTACAACCTAAAGGGGCATACAACAAATTATTTGGGTCTGAAAATCAGATTTGTTTCTGTATATTGCATAAAGCAAATCAGCAGAAGCTACGTGTACCAGTTTTTATTGGTACATTAAAAAAGGGAAACAAGCCTTTCAAAAGGAAGCCATCATTTCCATTTGTTTATGGAGACATATCTGATGTATGGAGACATCTGTCCCCAGAGAGTTTAACATACTTTTTAACAGAAATAGACTGAAAGTATATGGCTTACATTCTGACTGGCAAGTTGTCTTACGGCCCGAAATATTGTCACAAAATTACAAAGTGATCGAGGGAAGAAATTCAGCATCATTCCCCTACAGGAGCATCTCATTGTGTGTCTCCCCGACACTCTAAAACATCAACATTGAAGACAGGTATCTGGCTCATCGTAATCAGTTCCTCCACCACACAAGGGGAATCTGATGATGTGAGTGCACCTGTCCCCACACATTATTATAAACCATGTGCTTCTGGGTAATTAGCCTTAAGTTTGATCTGCAGTTTTCATAGTATATTTCAAGTATATTTCACTGGATGGCAAGAGTCTCTCTACAGAGAAGATTATGGTAAGTAAATTCAAAGATGTATGATTTCTAAAAAGTCACAAATTGCTGACATAACTCATTCCATTCCATCAGCTAACCCCAGAAGCAGAAGATAAAATCAACAAGACAAGGAAACTTATCAATGCTATTGTAACGGAAAAAAAGGTACCATGGTTTAGTTTCAACATCGGGCGTCACTACAAGCAAATCGGAAGTTGACTCAACAATGGCTTTCTCCTCTTCCTCCTTCTGCTAGTTGTTTATGGGGTCAACACAGGGTTTCTGAAATTTGTGGAGACAGTTCACAAACTCAAGTAATTGTTTACTCGAGAGTTTGTTTATATTGCAGGCTGTGCCCCTATTAGGGCTGCTGTGTAAATTGGAAAGATATTGTTTTAAAAAAATAATTTAATCCTGATGTCACAACAGTTGAAAAATGGTTAAGAAAGGTACCTTTACAGTAATTTACTCTACGTTTTTCCGATTCCAAAGAAGTATTCAATAACCACAAAGCAGAATCCATTTCTCTTCCTTAAACAAGCAAACATTTTATCAATGTTGTGTATTTTTGTCTCACAGGGAGCTGCAGGAAAAATTGATCAGCCCTCATGCAGCACCAATTTTCAGCACTCTCCATGTTCTTCTGGATGAACCTCTTATCCATGTTCTTCTGGATTAACCTCTCATCAATGTTCTGCAGGATGGACCTCCTCTCCATGTTGTGCAGGACAAACCTCTTCTTCAGGATGAACCTCTTATAAATGTTCTTCAGAATAAACCTGAAAAAATAAAGCAGCAACCTACTACATCATTTTTTGGCTCTTTGAATATTCAGAGCTGTAAACAAAAAAAATATTAGATTCAATTAAGTTGAATTGTGTTGACAGCATAAACTTTATTGTTATTTATTTATTTATTTATTTATTTTAAATTAATCGCAGTCAACAGCCCTAAAATTAAGTAAAAATATGTTTTTAATAATTAAAAATACATCTTTGCATTGTCTCCTGTTTAAAGCCAGCATTTGTAGAGAAAATGAATTATACCCATACAGATTGTATGTGGTCTATTGGTCTGTTTGGTATTTGTGCAGTACTACAAACTGGCAGTATTGTATGAGGCTGGCACTAGTTCAAAGTTAGTTAGCCATCTAAACCTCACTTCCACTTGGTCATATTAACAGACCAAATACCACTTCACAGTAAAGACCATAGTTGCCCGTGTTGTCAGAACAAAGCAGTTGTCACATGGCAGCTGGGACAATATTTATTGGGGCAGAGAAAATAAATGGAACGCCAAGCTAAAAAAATGTAACACTGGCCATGACCACCAGATGGTAGTCATACTTCAGCTTCCTGATATTATAGTTGACAGTTTTTTTTATCGATTGCTAAATCGACTTAAATAAATGTCGAAAACATTAGGAAACAAACATATTCAAACTGATCTCGAAAATTGTTTTAATAATTTTAAAGTATAAAATCCAGAATACATCTGACATACACGTAATAAACGACTTTGCAAGTCCTTGGGTTATGTTGCAATGTACATAAGTTGAAAGCGTCGCCTTAACGGTTTTCGAAGGATGGTGCAATTTTACTGGAAATGCATACATGCAGTTG
Organism: Hiodon alosoides; assembly: GCA_025775065.1. Taxonomy (NCBI): domain Eukaryota; kingdom Metazoa; phylum Chordata; class Actinopteri; order Hiodontiformes; family Hiodontidae; genus Hiodon; species Hiodon alosoides. The sequence continues at coordinate 2,497 of JAOYSI010009859.1, forward strand.
GAAAAAAGCTGACATTCAAATATAGCATTTCAATTTTAGCAAATACAGCAAAACCTTTTCTGCTGTGCAGCACTATGGTCCAAGTTGAATGCCACAGAAATAGCAGTATGTACAGTAGAGCCAGCCTTTTCCTGTTCAAAGGCTATTATTTTATTTTGCTTTTTTATTTCTATATTCTATGTTGAAGTGATTTCACAGAGAAAACTGGTGCTAATTAGAACTGTCATTAATGTCTACAAAAGGTATCAAATTCAATGACTGGGTTCAGTACTTCAGAATTTACAATAAAGGAAAACAAAATAAAAAAAATACAACAATTGATATTTACTGTTTACATTGATACATCGCCATGGCAAAGACGGGATGGCATCCATTTCCAGGAATAGCTAGGCCTTTAGCCTTAGTTCCTCATCGTTAGCACACACAATATGACACGAGGCCCCGACTTCCTGGATGCTAAATCGCCGTAAAAAAGGCCAGGAAAGTCAGTCCCAGGAACATTTGTTCTGGCCGTTGAACAGGTCCTTCGCCTGCTCAAGCTGTTTGATCAGTTCACTGGAGGCCCCGTTCTGCACCAGCTTTCCATTTATCTGTGGAGATTAGATTACAAAACTGCCAGCGCCGAACATGTATGTCTGAACCAGAACCATCAATTTCCAACATGATCTTTTAACTACAGTGTAAGCTGCTACACTTTGTGTATTTCCATGTTTCTAATAAAATAACCCAGTCAAAATAAATTAACTGGCTGAAGCTCATGCTTAATCTCAAAACACATAATATTAATGAAACTGCTGATTGGTGCACATCGATGGGTTTCAACAAACAGCTGATCGGTGAACATGCAAAATGATGGGTTTAAACAAACAGCTGATCGGCAAACATGCAAACCGATGGGTTTCAACAAACAGCTGATCGGCAAACATGCAAACCGATGGGTTTAAACAAACAGCTGATCGGCAAACATGCACACTGATGGGTTTCAACAAACCGCTAATTGGAGGCTATAAACACAGAAAAGATCTGCCGATAGTTAAGCTCAAGCCATGTCACTCTACCGCACTAAATTTCACTAATCGTGACATTACACTGTTCCACAAGGAGGTAGTAATGGTAGGGAAAGCAAACAGAGTAAAGCACAGCTCCCTTAAGCTTTGACTGTGCACAGTGTAGAGAAACTAAACAACCAACAGTTTCTGGGCAGACATGAGAATAGCGGTTGCCAGCCACATGTGATTTTTGTATCGCAGTACTTAACGTTTGTGGCTGAATGACTGACTGCTGTTTCGGGCAGTGCCAAACTGAGCCGCCTTTGAGCTGACGTGGGCTATTTTCAGGGCGCTTTCCTCTGCTACAGCTAAGTAAAGAAGGAAGGCTTACCTCACCGAAGTAACGGACCACATATTTGTAGATTTCGTGGAGGGCGGCAGATTGGTCAAACTCGTTCTCGTGTTTCTGAAACGGCAAACCCAAGAGGTAAGACTGCGCGTAAAAACCACTTACACCTCGCCTCCCTCTGGCTTTACGGGCCGGACCTTTGACTCCTCCAGGAGGAAGGTTCTGAACTCAGGGCCGCTGAGGGGCGGCAGGTCTCTGACTTGCTTGTAGTAAGCCCGCACCTCCTGCCTGAACTGGGGGACATCCTTGGCATAGAGGAGCTTGTTGGTGGGAGCGTGCTGGAAGTCACAGGAATATAGGAGAAAGCGGAGGCGGTCAGGGCTGACAGGCGGCTCAGTTAATTTGTCAGTTCCAACTTTTAATGGCACACTTACTTGGAATCAGGCGTTATAGAAACAGCAGATCTTTTAATGAGGGCTTTGGTTATATATTTTTTATATGTTGCCTGTGCCTAAATGTTCCCAAACTCCAGAAAAGATTTGCCTATTGTCGTATAGATGACTCATGTTTTAGATAGGGTAGTGAAAGTTAATGGGGAAGAGATAATCCTTGCAAAACTGTAATTCTATTCCTGTGGCCCAGATCCGCAAATTGAATCAGAGTTAAATAATCTGACTTAACCCACTTCCACTTTATATGTAATAGACTTGTGAGAATCTGTTATAGACCTATAAGAGGACAGAATGTTGAGGTGCTGCTACATCCGATAGGAGGACAGAATGTTGAGGTGCTGCTACATCCTATAGGAGGCCAGCAGGTGATCAAGGTGAAACCAAGGCTCAAACCTTCCCCAGCGGCTGCTCAGTCAGAGAGAAGGAGTCCATGAATGCTTGGGCAATGACGGACATGCAGCCATCCAAGTGGGCGGTCTTCTCCATATCGAACACAAACTGCGGATTCTTTAGAATGTTCACCCAGAAGCGCAGAGGCAGGCTGGGAATAGTCGGAGGACAGGTGTAAGAGAAGAAGGCAGCTGGTGGTGTAGTGAAAATCAGTAAAAATATCCAGCTTTGTAAGTGGATGAATGTAGAAATTTTAAGCGCTGTAAGTCACCTTGGAGAAAAGTGTCTGCTAAGCAGCTAAAATGGAGAATTTTTAAAAGACACGTGCAGATATACAATTTACTAAAAGACTGAAAACTTTTGCAGTAATGAATTAACAGTTTTTGAGCAACATTCTGGTTTCAATCTGAGAACCTGATTCGGCTTAATTAAATAGAAATCCAAACTCCATAATGCAAGCGTATGAAATGTATTATAGCGGGCTCTGAACAGGAAACCAGCCATCACATGCCACCTGTTTGTTTTCCAGATGTGTGGCACGTCGGGGTCTGTGATCCTCAGCCTGTCTGCCTGGGCGTCCAGGAAGTCAAAGAAGTGCTTGATGGCGGGCGGTACTCGTTGGTGGGCAGTGCCCCAGATGGCATGGAACAGGCCTTCGACAAATGTGTGAACGGCCACCTTTGTTAGGGGAGAACAGAGATCAGTGGTGCCTGGCCTCAGTTGTCTGTTCTGCTTTTTGAGCATGTTGCGCTTTTAAAACGACCGAGGAGAACCGCGCCCCTCACTTCACGACATCAGTCTTCCGCTCTCTGTGGCCCTTCCTTTTCATTCGGCCTTTATTTTTGAAATAGCCAAGTGATAGAAGCTCTGCGGATAACTTTCTCCTTGGGAAAGGCTCTGTCCCATCTAGCTGTGGTACCATTCAGAAGACCTGTCCTTCCCACAGGAAACCTTAGCTGAACCTCAGTTGGGTTTTTTTATCCGCACTATTGCAACAGCATTAAACTAAATAAATAATAATAAATCTGTGTCTTTCTACCAGCTATTCTAGGGTTTGATTCCATTAGGCCAGTCTCCATCTGGTAAGGACACAGCCATGCAAACACACACACACACACACACACACACACACACACAAACCTTTGTCGACAGCAGTTTTGTCAGTTGGACCTCTTTAAGCTTCAACTTCTTGGTCTCTGGGTTCACCTTCCAGTCTTGATCGATGTCCGGGTCGATCTGTGAGCAAAGTAGGTTACTCAATCAGCAGACCTGGTCAGCTCCAAAAAAACCGAGGCCCCTACCGAGAGTGCAAGCATGACTTACCAGGTGGAAGTACTTTGTACTGTAGTTCTTCTCATCTTTAACGCACAAACAAAGAACAGATAATAAAGCCACTGTCAGTTTCTATTTACTATCCACTTCTAAAGCAGAAAGCCGTCTGAACGACCGTGGAACCAATGCATGTCTGCCCTCATAAAAGTGTCTCTTGATAAGAGCATCTGCGAAATGACTAAAATGTCAAATGTAAGTTTGTAATACCATGGTAGTAGGTATTGTATAAAAAACATTATTTGCAAAAGGCCTCCTCTCTTGTAATGAGCTCTGCTTTGGGGATATTATTGATGATTTTCCTCAATAAAGAACAAAGTACTACTTAGATCAACTGAAATTTTCTTATCAGGGATTTTTGCAGCTGAAAAAATGTATTGTTTTACATCAGCACTGGCTTCCTTCAAGGCAAACACAAGAGCAGGGGCCTTGACTAAGGGGAGAAGAGAGCAAAGCTTACCCTTCAAACTGACTTGGGTCTTCAGATTGCGGTCCTCTTTCATTATCACTTTGAGAGAAGCTCCATCAGGAACCTAAAGGAAGCCAAAAATCTCAGATCTGATCTCACCCCCGCACCCCACGAACATCTCATCATCTCATCACGTTGTCGTAGGTGTCGTACTTGTATTTTGCTACGTTTCGGTTTCAAGGGCCACAGAGTACATTGTTCTGCACTTGTGTGCACAGCAAACACATCCGCCTTTATTAATGTCTGACCTGACCCAATCTGGGTTCAGTCTGGTGTTTACCTGATAGTGTCTGAGAGTGTTCAGCATGGTCACTTCCCCCAAAACCTGCGAGCTGCCATCAACTTCCCGTAGCAGGATGAGACTGTCTTCCTTCTCGATTACTTAAATATAAATGTTTTAAAAAGAAACAGCACCAGAAGGCCTGTGTGAATGCAAACTGACCCAGATAACATCTCCATCGTGGGACAGTATTAATAACTTTCGGTCAGCTGGGAAGACCAAGACACTGTCTGCTCTTTGTTTGTCACCTAACTGAATGATCTACTGTCATTAATGGGCAAAAAGCTCAAATGAATTACACCTTTTTGCCATTGAAGACCATTGGTGTCAAATCCCACCATTACTGCTGTAGCCTTATGTAATTCCCAGTGTCCTGGGAGTCAATGAAACTCAGAGAAAACGAAAAACGAGGAGGAACTGATGACAGAGCCAGATGTCAATATTTCACAAGAATATATCTGGATCGTTGTTACTTAACGATTACTTCTACGATTCAGTAAACTGGTAACTCAGCTCAGTTTGAAAAGGGGAAGCGTGGTTTGGAGTTGATTTTTTGCATTTTACCACTGGTCCGCCCAAACGACTGCTGAAAACTCAACTGATCTGGCCATTTGTTGATCTATGAACTATGAACCCAGTGATCTATGAATGGAAATGCCCCAGAGCCCACTTACCGAGGTCCATGGCCTGGAGCTGCACCCTATGCGGGAAGCCAAACTTCATCCTGAAGGTCATGAGGACCTTCTCCTTGACCTGCTCCACTGTGTCGCAGTCAAGCACACAAACCTCCAGGGGCTCACAATTCTCCTCCTCGCTTTCCTCCGGAAACCACACTTTCAGTTTCTGATTTGGTGACAAAAATGTAACACACTGTCACAATGCAAGTTTTTTTTTTTTTACAGTTAACACAAGCTGCCTTTGTTGGACATTGAACATGCCCACGAAACAGTGGTCTGTGAAACGTCTTGATTGCCATTATCCTCTGATACTAAAACCAAACCACCTCTACGGCATTTTGTTTTTAAAAAACAAGCTTCTCCCTCATTACGTTTCCGATTGTTCCACCCCACCTCACGTGCTAGTCTACAGCTCATGCATACATAGCTCTATGTCCCTGGTCTGAATACTGCAATCCAAAAGCTGTAGTACTCCAGAGCAGATCTGCTAGCATGGTGGACACTGCAGCATGGCATCTGTTTTGTCTCAGAAAACAGGTGGGCAGAGAGCAATTGTGTCTAAGAGTGTAATGTTGAGTGCATTTATTTCTGTGTAACATGGATTTTTATTTACTTGCAATTATCATCTTACATGTAATTTTTTAAAATGCTGGCCAATAGTAAAATGTGACAGAACTGCAAATTGTTAACATGCAATTAGGCATGTTCTATGTCAAACAAAGACTGAGACGTGGGTGTGGCTTATATTGACAGACAGGAAGGGGGAGGGTTTGGTCTGAATACCAGGGTGTTGAAATCCGGCGCCTGCCACAGCAGCCAGTCTTCGTTCAGCGTATACAGAGCCTTCTCTGTCACAGAGTCTATTGGGCCTTTGGAGATCTGCTGGTTCAGTGCTGACACCAGGAGATACAGAGTCTGCCCCACACACTCCTGGGGAGGGGAATAACAACAGCTTTTTTGAAATTTCTCAGCAATACTCTCCGAAAACAGCAGAATTGCACGAGCTTCTTCAGAATGCGAGAGAGAGACGATAAAGACTTTATTTCCACCTTTACTCTAATAACGAAGAAAGCACAAGGACCTTCAAATCTTCCATCTTTGGAGAGGCAGAGAGCTGTACACTACTGACAACCAGGTGTTAGCCAGTGGTAACTACTAACCCTTGGTGAGCTCCTCACCAGGTCTACACATCATTCTTGGCATAAATTAGTAGTTTCCCTTGGTCTGTTTCTCTGGTCCTCAGAAAAAATTTTCATTTGTTTAATCGCTTGTAAAGCAAATGTGAATGTTTTTTTGTCCTGCAAATAAAGCGCCTGGAAAGGCAGATACACAGACTCACCCGCAAAAAGCCATAGAGACAGATGGACATCCAGTTGGTCAGCAGCTTCTCCACGATGGACTCAGTGCGGCGCAACAGGAGTTTCGGCTGGGCAGCCCCGGACTGTCCCATAAGTGCCCGGAGCAGGTCCTCCATCACCTCAGTCAGGTAGGGCAAGTCTCCATGCAGTGCCAGGGTCAGCAGAGAGGCCACAGTACACCTGAGGGAAACTCTCCAATCAACGCGCTTCGTTCCTTCAATACACCTGTCTGCCTTAGTCACCCAATCCTGTAGAGCACCTATCTGCCTCAGTCACTCTATCCTGTAGAGCACCTGTCTGTCTCAGTTCCCCCGTTCACCTGTCCGCTTCAGTCACTCAGTCCCATCCTAAATATGTGTTTACTTGTCCTTGATGGTGAAGTTCCTCTGCTCCTCCAGAGCGTGGACGAAGGAAGTAAGGAAGAGCTGATCCCGGATCAGACGAGAGAGGGCCTGGCAGCCATCCCCTGCCTTGGTCTTTGCAGTGACCTGACAGCAACACAGACAGTTGAGTCAATCAACAAGTGCTTAAGTCTGAGGTTTAAAGCACTGGAGTATGGACCTTTTCAAATGTGCAACATAATTATTGGTCAGAGAGACCTGATTCAGGCTCGGGACCAGGGCGGACTGCAGGATGATGCCAATCACCAATGGGCAGCAGAGCCTGAGCCCGAGCAACTGAGATCAGTGCTTGCTCTAGCTCACAGATGCCCTGCTGGCACACAGTGGTTACAAACTCCAATACTTATTGGCTAGAAGACATCTGGCTCCTTCATCACAAAGGGGGGCAGGGACTGTCACGGAAAGGAACTCACCTGGCCAATGTCTTTAAGGAACGGCGTCATCGCTGGTGTGGCCTGGAAATGGGAAACAAATCAAATCTGAGTCTTGTCCCCGCTGTGTCTTACCCCCTTTTTTTTTACTAGAAGGACCATCACGTACCTCCGGAAAGAATATTCTAGAGGCAAAATGTTTGTAGTCCAGGAATGGGATAGCGCCAACGTTTTCATATAGAGCTGACGTTTCTGTTTGCATATCAACAAAACCTGGAGAAAATTGAGATAAAATGAAATGCCACTCTTTTTACAAATCCATAGACATGGCCAGGGATTACTTAATATTAAAAATACCTGAGTGGCAGCTCTTTGTATACCTCTACATTCTCACAAACAAAGTGAAAGGGCATCCAAATGTGTGGACGAGTCACAAGATATTTTATATTTTTTGTTTTATATTAAAATTTAATATTTCCCTAAATGTGAATAGAACAGTGGAAGGGGTTTGGTTCTGCGACAGGGATTGGTTACATGAGTCGGGACGATTACAGACCCTGTCGGATGTCTTCTCTGATCTCGCACTCCAGCAGCTCCAGTCGCTTGTTCATCTGTCTGGACAGCTCCCTCTGTTTCGCCCGGTAGACACACACCACAGCTGCCCGCAAGTGACAAAAACACACGCACAGACGCACACACGCACAGACGCACACACGCACACACACCCATGCATGCACCACCACGCACGCATGCACACACACACACACACACACACACACACAAACACGCACACACATCCACACACACACGCACACACGCATCCACACACACACACACACACACACACATGCATGCATGCATGCCCCACCACACACGCATGCACACACGCATGCACACACACACACACATACCCATGCAGGCACCACCACGCACGCATGCACACACACACACACATACACACACACACACACACACACAAACACGCACACACATCCACACACACACGCATCCACACACACACACACACACACACACACACACACACACACACACACACACTCAGGCATGCCCCACAACACACACTAGAACACACACTCACGAACACACAAAGATGCAC
>JAOYSI010009860.1:0-10677 GCA_025775065.1 Hiodon alosoides
CCATTAAAATTATACACTGATCATTTCTTTGTCAGTGGGCAAACGTACAAAATCAGCAGGGGATCAAATACTTTTTTTTCCCTCACTGTAGTAAACAAAGTCTATTTAATATAAAGAGACCAAATGACAAGTTACAACATTACAGATGAGGCACACACACATACACACACACACACAAAACAAAACATGTCATAGAAAGACCTGGGCAGAGAGAATTCATAAAACAAAAAACTCAGCAGCAGAAAATCTACCAATTAAGGTAAACTGTGTACCACTGTGCTATGTTGCATCTCCTGCAATTTCAAAACCTTTGAAAAACATTTGTCTTTAAAACTATACCATGTCTGAACAAGATGTCAGCCTTTGAGACTATTGAAGTCTATAACATTTTACAATGGTCCTTCATTTAACTCACAACAGGAACTGTTAAAAAGGACACTCAAATAACGTTCACATTTCACACGTGTGTAGTAAGCTGCCATTAGTTAGGCCTCAAATCAATACATGAACAGAACAATTGGCGTGTTTTTGTATTTACCACAGCAAATTATTCAGAGAAAGCACTCTTGGCTTGAGTTTCCCAACATCAAGGCCCAAAAGAAGACTGAATGTCACAAAATTGTTTTACACCTCTTTTCATCTGAAAGCCTATGCAGGTGGGTGATGACTTCATTTTCAAGAACAACAGAAACACTACTAGATTGTAGTGCATTACAGTTCTCAGACTTCTGTCAACAGGGCAACTGGTGAATCACCAACATCAGGCTCTTCAGAATCTTCAGCCTGAAATGCAAAAATAGGAAAATTGCAAACTATATTGTTCCTTATAACAATATATAGCACACTATTATTTGGTGTCACCATGTTAATTAGGGCTAAGAAATGACATGGTGTGTTGCATGTAATAAGAACACGTGTCCATAAAAAGATTTGCAGAATGCAGAAATCTTAAAACCACACTGGAAAAGCTAGTTTCTATGTCGAGGAAGGAGAGATACTGAGATTTATTTCTACAATGAGACATTACATACCAATCAGAATGGAAAATTATTAAATTATTCTGTATAAAGTCAAGCCATGTTCTGTTAAACCACAGAACAACACTGAACAACCAAGACCAAAATACCTTTATATCATGAATCAGGAGAATCTCAGTAACTGCATCTGACGTTTTTTCTGTCTTTGATTCCTTCTGAAGAAATTAATGAGATTAATGTCCTTAAATATGCATAGTAAACCTGAGAACAATGATAATAATAGTTTCCAGATAAATCAAAAGATTGCTTTAGAGAGGTAGCGATAGTACCACGTCACAGTCAACATGCTAGGGATATAAGGTAGTGTGCGACACCAATATAATACATTTTCCAAAACATTTTGTCCTATATTAATCTTAAATTAACCTTGAATAGTTGTACATGTCTGTAGTTTTCGTAAAATTCACAATTTTCTCAGGTGGGCTTAAAGGGTATAGTACCACAAAAAACAGTGCCTAGGAGTAGAATGTAAATGAAAATAAGATTAACTTATTAAATTATGATCAATATTAATTTGCATAATGTTGTAGTCTACAGTATTTATTTATAGCCCAGACAATTGGTTTCTAAATACACAATAGGTAGAGTTTTACACAATGTCTTTTTTTACCAAAAACTGCTGCTGTTCCAATTAAGCCCAGTGCGTTCCTTTTAAGCCCACTTACATGTGTACTGTGTATATAAAATGTATGTTTAACAGAATATAATCATATTTTGATTGGAAACATGTAGAGTTAATCTAAAAAACTGGCTAAAATGCTGTTTTTACACCTTTAAGATGGCTAAAGTACGAATAAACTACAGTTCGTGTCCACGCATGTTAGAAGCATGTTGCACAGAACACAGAAAATAGAAGATGCGCCAAAACCAGTTGAACCAACTGAGGATGGCAGCAATGAAGAGGCAAAATCACATAGTGATCCCCCCTTCACCATTAAAAAAGATGTATACTATGCTGTAATGTTTACATCAACTCCAGCTTACTACATTGGAAGATCCATTAATGAGTCCATACCCCCTGAAGGAGAAAGATATGTGATGAAGTTTCTTAACAGAGGGCCAGACAACACATATTTTATGCCTCCTAGGGACAAAATTGAAGATGTGGAGAGAAGATTCATACTCTGTAAGGCAGAACTGGAGGGTGCTGGACCATTCCGCTTGAAGAACCATCATGAGAAATATGCTTAAAGCGATGAAATAGAGCAAGTCAAGATGTAGCCTAGAATGGCATGTCAATGCTAATAAAAGCTACCATGCAAAGCAGAGATGCTGTAGTGCAAATGATAAAGAATGAGTGTAGTCTAAATGATAGGTGACTTCAAAGTCTGCCTACTGTTAGACATATTGTGATGTTGTAGTTTTGCTGTATGTAGTTGTAGAAACTGTAGTTTTAAAGTTTGTTTAAAACAGTATAGTCCTTCACAGAATTATGTAGAAAAACACAAAATGATTCTGAAACAGAAGTAAGGGATTGATTGAATTGAGAGAATTCCTCTCAATAGTACCTCATAGATTGGGACGGTTTTGGTCCAGGAGAGCGATCTTGGATCCCTTGAGACGACATCCTGGATCCGACCCTACTCACCACCTTCCACGACGCGCATCCTGATCGTCCAGCTCCACGTGGACAGGGTCAGCCACGACATTGGGTAGCTCGTCCCTCTGGAGCGGTCTGTGGAGGTGGGGTAATGTCACGGATCCTTCGGATTTAATCAGTATTTCACTGAAGTACTCACACTCAGAAAACTCAGCACTGCTTCAGCAGATTGTATCCCTTGGGGTTCAGCAGTAATTGGCCATGAATGAGGTAACCAACAAACGAGATGGTGTCATTAATATCCGAAAGCGGAAAAACAGTAAGTCTCTCTGATGTTGGTGACAGTTCATAAGAACGTAGATGTTCAACATACCATGATTCATATGAACTACAGAGCAATGAAACAATGTCATTCACAAGATAGATTTGTGCAATCTTCCAGAACTGAGGCAGTCCAACACAAGCTCCTGCAGATACAAACATTCCAGGGACATAGTCAGTGCCATCTACAGTGACCCTAGATGTAGTATAGATTGTGCTACTGGTTGTCTGTCTTTGATTGAATGCTTTTGCACCATCTGGAAGTGTTGAGACTAACACTGATGTGACACTAGATGCTTGTGTGCGTGGCTTGAAATATGATGGTGCACTGAGATGATATACCATCATGTGCTGGTGTCTATTAACAAGTGTCAGTGTAATGTTCTTGAAGTTCTGGGTGTCATGTACTACTCTTCTGAAGAATCTGTGTTTACCCTTGAACTGCATTGTCCAGGGTGCACTAAGGGCCCAAAACACTAAATAAAGTTTGGGTAGTGCGCAACATAGTGAAGTTTAGGCCAGAAATCCATTTCAGGGAAAACCTTGGATAAAACCTGTCTGTGGTCACCAATCTTATATTGCAAATGCTGTATTGTTTCATCTGTAAATGCAGGGGACACTTACAACTCAACAATCTCTTTTAAATCCATTAAGACAGCCCATGTCTTATCTCTCTCTGGAACTTTGTTGCCCACCATCAAAGGAAGCAATCTAAGCAAAGTAGCATTCTCATGCCCATTTCCTCCAACAGTTCTTTTTGTGGCAAAGTTTTTGGGTATGGGGAGTGGTTTTTCAGTTTTGTCTGTGTATTCGTATGGAAGTTATTCAATCTTGCGGTTTAAGAACTGTAAAGTGAAATACTTCAGACGAACCAGCTCTTGAAGGCAAATGCACAACTCAACAGGTGAAATAGTCCCAAAAGTTCATGGAGGATATCTGGAGGGAAGCCTGTGATGTGCTGTTAATTTTGTAGTGTTTCATGCAGAACATTAGTAGCCTTTTACACCAAACTCACTGCTTGTTGAACTCTGTAAAACATCATGCACATGAATGTCATGACTGTCCTTTGTCCTCATGGGAAAATCCCCCTTCATTACACTTTTAAGCTGCATCTCATTTCTAGTGGCTAAACAGCACCTGCAAACATACTCAGCTCTGTGAATCCAGCTAAACCATGTGCTGCAAGATTATCAGCAGACACACAAAATACTGTGCCTCTGACATTCTGCCCTACTGACTCAATGAAAACACCATCTTCCTCAAGAATTTGTAGGTCTTTTAACAGTGGTGAAAAGATGGCCTTAAACCCATGCTAGGCCAAGGTCCACCACTTTGCACAACAGAGCTAACTGAATTGTGTGCAAGGCTGAGCAATACTTACTGGGAAGGTTGGTAAGGACCCAGTAAACAGCGCAAAGTTTGTGAATTTTTTTGGATGTTCCAAGTGGGTTTGTTATTTATAGATCATCAATGTATAGTTGGCGTAGTAGTGTAAACTCTCCCGATGAAAGCAATTGTTTTTAAAATATGAACCATCAGCGCAGGAGACTCCTGTAGTTTGTCTGTTTTTTAAATGCTCTTGAATCATTTTAAGAACCGGCACATACACCATTGTTTTTCCTGAGAGTCCCAAGTCAGACTGAATAGGCATTACCAAAGGGTAATTTTTCTCAATGAAGGTCTTTCTGCGCTTTGCAGTGGACAAATCATAGCCTACAGATGTGGCATTATCTAGAATATTGCAGTCCATAACAGCTTCACCAAGTTCATCAAGAACAAAACTAGAAACAACAAAGTCATGTTTCTGAAGAGTGCCTTGTAGTGTCTCTTTTACAATTGGCTTTGATAAAGAAAATATCTGAATCATTTGTTCAATGATTTCCTGCGAAGCTGAGTGTAAGACATGAAGGATGCTTTGCATCTTCAAAAATAAAGAGGACAAATTCCATTTTAACTGACCTCTTAACTGGTCAACATCACACTCTGACTCTCAAACTTCAGGGCTGTCATTACACAGACTGGACTCCTCTTCAGCAGTGTCAGGTCCTATAACTAAAGATTGTTGTGGTAAATCTGATTCTGTAATGTAAACTAGACCATCTTTATAATCTGAGAAAGTGTCAAATTTGTGGGTCTTACAATTATGAGCATAAAATAACGAATACACATTTGTTCTAAAAAGACAATCCATGAAAGGACATTCAACCACCGCATGGTTTTTTAAATGTCCCCTCAGGTATCTGAAAAGAGCAGTGTCTGAGAATGCAAACTTTTGAATAATGACTATGTTGCAAATGACAGTGTGTTAGAAACTGTGTTCTGGATGGAAATTAAGCTGTACACAGCTTATAGTCCCAAGCCATCTCTTCAAATGATCAAGCTTATCATGCACATGACAGTTTAAATATTTACCATGCACTTGTGAAATTTTGATATCTCTTCAACATGCTCTGCAGTCTGACAACGTTTAAGTCCTAAAAACAAAGAGGGAATATCAATTAATTCAAATGCTGACCATATTTTAACATGTATACAATAAATGGCTTTATTACATTAAAATTAGTTACATTTCAATCCACCAAGGACCTGCTTAATTAAGCTTGCGCTGCAATTTGAAATATCCTGACAAGACACAAAAATGCTCTTAAGATTATTTTTGCTATACCTTTGGTGCTATCAACATGCTAATGACAATTTCATTAATAATTATTTCTTACTTCGGTAACTGTGCAAACAACAAATGGCATCCATCTCGTTCAAATTTGAGAGGGAAACAAGTTCCGAGGTAAAGTTGGTTTTATATTCACACATTCAACAGACATTCAACAGACATTCGCCAATAGCCTTTTAAAGCTGTAAATTAATCAATAACTAATTCAGTGATTGTCACAGAAACCTCAAACTAGATACATGGAATTCTAAAGTTGTCTGGAATAATTTTTCAACCTTTGTTTTGAATCAAATTCTGAATAGTTAACTCAGGACAAAAAGCATGAAAAAGGAAATTCTCAGCTACTCAATAATACATTTTGTGATTTTTAATCATATATTTGATGTACTTACTGTAGTTATTGTAATTATTGTATGAGTAAAATTGACTCTGAATATGACTGAGATATAGTCTTTTTGAACATAAGGGAAGGGCTAAATGTATGTCTAAATCCCACTGGTGATCTCATGGAACTTGTTGTTTTTATGTATTTCCAACAGGGATTGACAAGGAATGTCAGAGGTACATTTTTGGTTCCAATGGGCCATGTATAACTAAAAGAGGATCTTTGGGAAAAATCTGGAGGAGTAGAAGTATTAAGAAAACCATTTATTGCTCAGAGTTTAACTAAATTAGGTGAAAAAATAAGTTGATTTTCTGATAAGATCCTTGAAGAGCACCTTATTTTGTTTACAATTTTGTCAAATAAATCACCAGCAAAAGAGCCAGAGAACCCGGAAGTGTTGTTTCGCTGATTATTTCCGAGCCAAGCACGTCGGTGTGCTACAGGGTGGTAACACAAGTAAGAGCAGGATGTGTGGAAGACAAAGAAGACATTCAGGACAGTGGAGAAGGAAATTAGGGTAGTATAAAAATTCATGATAGGGAAGAATGTGGTAAGTTGAGCTTTTTCAGGGCTTCATCTGAAGTAAGGCCTATGCATACCTTATAAATAATGCACTAATCATTAGTGAAGGCAAGAATACTGTTTTTTTACATGTATTATTTTTTATATTAATTCTGCCTCCTCTACAGCCTAAACGATTTAAGCTATTGATTGTGATGCTGAATTAAAACAAAATAGCTAAATGTCCTCACTCTCCCCTTATGTAGGGGACATTGAGGAAGAAGAAATTAAGGACGATGGAGAAGGAAATGAGGAAAACAGAGAAGACATTTGGGATCATGTAGGCATAAATGAGGAAGAGAGAGATCACATTCAGAGTAGTATAGGGGGAACTGAGGAAAAAAGTGAATAAATACAGAACAAAAGAAAATGAAATGAGGAAGATAGAGAAGACATTTGGGATCATGTAAGCATAAATGAGGAAGAGAGAGAAGACATTCATGATAATGAAGGGGGGAATAGGAGAAATAAATCATAATTATCACAATAATGACATAATTAATTGTACATAATGAACAAACAAGGACCCAATACCTTTACTATTCACATTCAAAAGAAAACATGGGAGAAAATTAAACCATTGTCGGGTACCAACCAACTGAAGAAGCCATGGACAGATTTATTCTATAGACAATTCAGGAAGGTAAATCCATGATGCACGCTGATATTCAAATATCAGCACATGAAGGTGAGGCATAGCCATAACAAACAGTGCCCGTATTTATTTGTCAAGGAAGTCTGTTCATTCAAGGCCTGCAAAGCTCTTTACCGCTTTCAAATCCAGAAAAAACCATCAGAAAAATGTGACAAGGTGTGAGTAATGAGTACAACTCAAAACTCAGAGACCCCCCTATGAATGAGTTGCTAGCAGGGAACATCACGGATTCAAGTTATCGGTTCAGAAGTCAACCGCAGCACACGCCTACACGATGATGTAATTTTAGAATTAGTGCTTGCACAAAGGATAACAAAAGAATGTGAAAAGACCTATAGCTTTTGTCCTGGTTATATACAGCACCTGCAAGTTGATCCTTTTGCTGTTCATTTGTACTCTGAGACAGGCATTGGAATTGCTGTTCATCACTTGCGGTTTTGAAAACCTGTAACATTATATTTGGATGCCACTGGTGGGGTTGTTTGCAAGATCCCAAATCAAAACAAAATGTTCTTATATTACAGCCTCAACTTGCCTGGAGAAGGCAGAAACAAACCCCCTCTACCGAGATGGTGACAAATGAACATACAGTGCCTAATGTAACCTTCTGGCTGATGCATACTATGACCAAAATAAAAAAAGCAACAGTGAACCGATCAAACCTTTAATTCACCACAAGGAAGTGCCCTGTGACGTTGACGCCATCTTCGCCAGGTCTCCCTTCACCATACAATTCCAGAAGGTGTTTGACAAGGCCAAAAAAACAGTTGATGGAGAAAATGACAATCAGTACCACTGCCCAGAGCTACTGAATGTCCTTTTCTCTGACTAACAGGGGATCTTTCCTCTTTGGAGTGGGGTACTGCTAGGCGACCTCACTAGATATGCCTTGATAAAGATGAAACAATGACTGTTCAGAGCATGAAAAGCAGAGAGACCACCTGTCATGCCGAAATCTGGTTTGGTATTGTGAATAATTCTGTTGTTCAGAAAGAGAGGGGTCTTCGGCCTGCTTGTTTCATACAGAAACTGTATGCTTCCCTACGAGGGCGATACTGTAAGCATGTAATCCGGCATGGTTTGCCAGATACCATGCTAGAAAGGCCACTGAAGCCTAAGAAGCACAAGCTCAAGCATAATGAGGAGCAGCGGGCCAAAAGAGCAGACTTGCCCCTACTCACAATACCAACTCCAAAAGGTCCCTCCAGAAGAACAAAGCCAAGGGTCAACAAGAAGCCTAACAAGAAGTCCATGAAGGCATAACTGAATTCATTAAGTAATCAATTTTAGAATTTTGGGGGATATTATTGAGAATAACCTGATAATGGGACACTGTTCATTGCAGGTTACTGTAGACCAAAACAGAAGACTTGGATAACTCATCCTCTGCTGAGCCTTCAAAGCTGGTAGGCTATAACATGGATATAAGCATGATCAATCATAAGTGAAAATATCTATTTTTTGGAATTCACCATTTGTTACATTCTATAAATTTTGTCATGATAATTAATTGGATTATAACTATGTTAAATGTGTTTGATCTTTCATATATTGAAAAATAAAAAATCTCTGGAACAGATAGCACAACTATCTGGAAGAAGAAATTAGCTATAGAAGCCCTGGATAAGGGCATCTGCTAATTAATAAATAAATAAATGATAAAAATAATAAAGGTGAACAAAATAGTTCAGTGTACAAAATAACTGATGGGTGAAAAGGACCAATTTGTGGAGGAGAGGTAGTCTACTGAGAATGGTAGTTAAACTAGGTGTTGCTGGGTTGTGTTGCAGTGCTTTGATGTTAAACACTGGGACTTTAGTCTACACACTTGATCATGGGACTCACTGGAGGTCAGGTATAACAAAGTTGGAATATGACTGACTTTAGATGAGGGTCCTTGAGACACTATTTAAGATACTTTCTGATTGTATAATGGTTGGGAATAAGGAATCAAAAGTCCTGGTATATTTTCTATTGAACTATGAATATTTTTTAAATTATTTATTTCTGTAAATGTGTAAAAATTTAATTTAAAAGTGGTAATTCTGACCTGTTTTTAGTCTTCAGAGCCAGTCAAGAATGTTCGATTTGTGCAAGCAATGATCCACAAGGAGATTCCCAAAGGTCCACCCAATGGGTTAGTGTCGTTTTTGTCATATACTGTAGAATTAGGCTATGCAAATCAGTTACTGAAACATTCTTGGAGCAAAAAATATTGTTTTTTTAATTAAATTCCTACTCCTAGGAATTGTCACCATGTCATGCCTGGAATACTATAATTTCTACAGAGATACCTGTTTTATAACCTACAAATTTCTCTCACATCTGTTATTCAATGGTCATGTTGATATAATTGTTTCATGCCATATATGGTATAATCTCAAAAAGAATGTACTGTATGTACTGTATGTTCTGTCAGTTTCTATGTGTTTCTGTTAATCATTTTGCAGATACACACCTCGTGTCTGGGAATGAACAAGAGAGGCTTCACCACAGCAAGAGAATATGTTCTAATGAAGACTCATTAGAACTTCGACAACACTCCCTCGGGGATGACTACATTCCCTCTATCAAATCAAAATTAGTATTTAATTTCAATAAATCACATCTAGTTTGAAGTTTCTGTGGCAATCCCTGAATTAGTTATTGATTTTTTTACCGCCTTAAATCCAATATTTATAATTTATAAAAATCAAAAGAAGAATTTTGGTTGTAAAAGTATGCCAAACAATTTTAGAATTGATGTATCTGTGACAATCTCTGAATTACGCTGTAAACAATTGCTGCAATTTTTACAGTAAATATTTACAATAGACTACTATATTTTGAAATTTACAGTATTACTGTATTTTGCTATGTATTGTGGGAACATGCTAAATAATTGCTGTACATTTTACAGTAATATCTACAATAAGACAATGTGTTATAAAAGGTAGACTACTGTTATTGCCCTTTCCTATGAATTCTGGGAACATGATTATGCAGTAAATGCTACAGGATATCCTGTATACAATTGTTATATTTTATTTATTTTTTAAAGAAGAAAAAAGCCAACTGTTGCACAAGTTTTGAAATATAATTTTGGTAATTCACAAGTAGGGTTGCCAACCATCCCGTAAAATAAGGAAAAAATAAGGTACCGTTATTGGAAACTAAAAGACGTGTTCCGTATTGAACTGAATAGGGACATGTTTTGTTCTGTATTTTAAGACAGGGCGATTTGTATGAGATAGAAGGAAAACCTCCTGCTTTGTTATCCCTCTGTGAGTCTGTCATGTTCCACTACACAAACAGAAAATGCGCTTCTCATTGGTCGAGTCACTTATTTCTGAACTCTCCATTCCCATAACCTGTTATTCCTATTGCTCTAAAATACAAAACTGATCAAAGTTTGTGTGTTTGCTTGTCTTATTACATGGGCCTATCGATACATAGGACGGGGGGGGGGGGGGGGGGGGGGGGGGGGGGGGGGGGGGGGGGGGGGGGGGGGGGGGGGGGGGGGGGGGG
>JAOYSI010009863.1:0-10675 GCA_025775065.1 Hiodon alosoides
CCCCCCCCCCCCCCCCCCCCCCCCCCCCCCCCCCCCCCCCCCCCCCCCCCCCCCCCCGCGGGGTGCTGGTGCTGCACAGTTAGCCTGCTTTGTGTTTTTTCAGTGGGAAGTGCTTATCGATCGTAAACTAATTGCATGGGGGGCGCACACGCGCGCAGAGACTTGGAAATGGGTTTGGAGGGAATCATTTATGAATAAACCATGACCGCCCTGGTCTTAATAGCTACCCCTCTTGAGTCTGACTTATGCCATCTTATGATCTGCATACTTCTTGGAACTGATTACCTTTTTTGTGGTTGATACGTTTGTATGGCCTTCATACCTATATGTTGGTTTATTTATTTATTTATTTATTTAAATGCTTTAACTTTTTAAAAAAATGTTTAAACTAATGTGCCCAGTCCCGAGCCCCTGCTGATGTAAGGGTAAAAGTGGATACAAACTAAACATTTCCATGCCAGACAGTACTCCGTTGAAGTACTGTTACTGGTGTTTTGTAATTCTCTTGACATGAAGTGGAATTTAAATCTGGACTAAACTATATTGAGTTTCATTCTCCCTCATTTGTAAATGCTTAATCAGACAACAACACAGCATTGCCCCCTACCAATGTGCTTTTTGACCATGATGTTATTGGTTCCCATCCTACCCCAGCTTGAAGGGCTTCAGTAAATCAAGCTGTACAAGTGGAAATTGTGAGCTGTTTGAGTTGGTTTGGATTAAAGCGCCTGCTAGTAATGTAATTTGCAGGGCTGGACCATACTCTCACAATGACTAACAATCAGTCAAATAATAAAGGACTTTAAGTGATTCTGAGCCCTGGACTCTGAAAATAGCTATGCATCATCAGTAACGGCTTGATGTGTGTTTACTAAACAAATTGCTGAAGGGGTGTGCATTCTTTTAATTGTACTCTTTGTTGGCTGTAGTCGAGCATGTCTTGTTTTTTTCAAGTGCGACTGCCTATGAACCATTTCACTTTATAGGGCCTCATTTACATTACATTGAGAGGATATCTGATTTTGTTTGCAAAATTGCTTGCATTCTGCATATGCAAATGATAGCATGTCTCCTAAGTAGAAGTGTGGGTTAATGCTGATGAAACTAATGCATCACCTGACTCAAGTGGCTTTGGAGCCTATGGAGGGATCTCGGGGGGTTAATTATATTATTGAGCCTGTGTTTTGAGTTTGTGTGTGTGTGTCTGTGTGTATATATTGGCACAGACACAGACCCCCCCCCCATGGAAATAACTACAAGTTATTATCTATGTTTCGGTCATTGAAATTTAATTTAGACAGCAAGCCTGTGAAAACCTTTTACCTCTAAGGAATGATGTTGCTGTTTCATACATGCTGATTTTTAATTTTTCCTTCACTCTTCTTTTTTTCCAGGCTGGACAACCCTGAGAATCTTCTGCTTGTTTCACATCGCATTACTGCTGGAAATACAACATGGGTCAAGCTAGCTCAATCTTCTGCCATTTCGTCTAATCCCCACACCAATCCCATCTCCCTCCTGCCCGTCCTCTTCCCTTAACCCCTTCCCTCTTCCCTCCCCCTCCATCCTCTTCTTCCCCAACCTCACTCGCCTTTTCATGCATTGGACACAGAATTCAAACATCATAAGTAAATCGGCACTGGGTGCACTGTGATAAATAATAAGACGGGAACTAAGAAAACCTTTAAACAGCTGGAATTGAAAACACTTGCATGGAAACTTGGCCCCTCTCAAGAGTATTTGGGCATGGCAGGATGAGTGTCTGCAGGCGATGATGATGGCAAAAAAACAAGATGCCCGGGCGCCCACCTACAACCTGGTTGTGGTGGGTCTGTCCGGGACGGAAAAAGAGAAAGGCCAGTGTGGAGTGGGAAAGTCCTGCCTTTGCAACCGCTTTGTCCGCCCCAGCGCAGATGACTTCTACCTAGATCATACTTCCGTGCTAAGCACCAGTGACTTTGGTGGCCGGGTGGTCAACAATGATCACTTTCTGTTTTGGGGGGAGGCGACACGAACACTGGAGGAAGGGCCTGAGTGCCGGATGCACGTGGTGGAGCAGACCGAGTTCATCGACGACCAGACCTTCCAGCCACACCGCAGCACCGCCCTGCAGCCCTACATCAAGAGGGCTGCCTCTAACAAGCTTGCCTCTGCAGAGAAGCTTATGTACTTCTGCACGGACCAACTGGGCCTGGAGCAGGACTTTGAGCAGAAACAGATGCCTGAGGGCAAGCTTATGGTGGATGGATTTCTCCTCTGTGTGGATGTAAGCCGTGGTATGAACCGAAATTTCGATGACCAGATTAAGTTTGTCACTAATCTCCACAACCAACTGGCTAAAACTAAGAAACCAGTGGTACTAGTGCTCACTAAGTGCGATGAAGGGGTGGAGCGCTACATCAAGGACTCTCAAACATTTGCCTTGACTAAGAAGAACCTGCAGGTGGTTGAAACCTCAGCCCGTTCCAATGTCAACGTGGACCTGGCTTTTTTGACCCTGGTGCAGCTCATTGATAAGAGCCGGGGCAAGCCCAAGATCATCCCATATTTTGAGGCCCTCAAGCAGCAGAGCCAGCAGATTGCCTCGGCTAAGGACCGCTATGAGTGGCTCGTTAGCCGTATAGTCACTGACTACAAAGAGAACTGGCTAAACAACAGCCGCCGCATGCAGTCATCCTCAGAGTACAAGGAGTATGTCTTCCTTGAGGGCACAATCAAAGCCAAAAAGCTGTTCCAGCAGCATGTGCATCGGCTCAAGCAAGAGCACATAGAGAGGCGTCGTAAGATGTACCTAGGCACCCTGCCAAAAGCCCTTGCATCTCTAGTTCCTGACCTGGATGAGATTGACCATCTTAGCTGGTCTGGGGTACAGAAAGTCCTTGAGGCTAAGCGTGAATTTTCTCAGTGGTTTGTGGTGCTGGAGGACACGCCCTGGGAGGCCACATCCCACATCGACAAAATTGAAGACGATCGGATTCCTCAGGACCTCTTGGAAACTCCCCTAGCAGAGATCATTTATGATGGCCACCTGGAACACCTCCGCAACGAGCGTAAGCGGGCGGAGATGCGGTGGGAGTTCAAGGAAAAACTCAGCGTCTCGCCGTTTGTCACTCCGGGTAGGCCTTGGGAGGAGGCGCGTAGCTTCATCATGAATGAGGACTTCTACCAATGGCTGGAGGAGCCTGACTACCTAGACATCTACAATCGGCACCAGAAGGAGATTATTGACCGTGCGAAAGAGGACTTCCAGGAGCTCTTATTGGAATACTCTGAACTGTTCTATGAGTTGGAGGTAGATGCCAAACCCAGCAAGGAGAAGATGGGCGCTATTCAGGAAGTGTTGGGGGAGGAGCAGAGATTTAAGGCCCTGCAGAAGCTCCAGGCAGAGAGGGATGCCCTGGTGCTTAAGCATATCCACTTTGTCTACCACCCTACTAAGGAAACCTGCCCCAATAGCCCTCAATGTGTCGACAGCAAGATAGAGCAAATCTTAGCTTCTCGGTTCCCCACCCGCTACACTTTCTTGGACGGAAACCAGAAGTCTCAGCTTGGGGACATTAAAGCAGACAGGATCAACCTGGTGATCCTTGGCAAAGACGGTCTTGCTAGGGAGTTAGCTAATGAGATTCGAGCACTGTGTACAAATGATGATCGGTACGTCCTAGAAGGAAAGATGTATGAGCTGATGCTGCGACCCATTGAGGGAAACGTGCGTCTGCCAGTAAACTCCTTCCACACGCCCACATTCACCCCACATGGCTGCCTCTGTCTCTACAATTCTAAGGAGTCTCTGTCGTATGTCATGGAAAGCATTGAGAAGGTGCGAGAGTCCACTCTGGGCCGCAGGGACAACCATCTTGCGCAGCTTCCAATTTCGCTCCTCTTAATCACTAAGCGGGGCGTGGGGTCAGTGGGAGACATGAGTGGGGAGACGGCCCACAGCCTTATTGCACAGGGGCAACAAGTAGCTGGAAAGCTGCAGTGTGGTTTTTTAGACCCTGCCTCAGCTGGTATGGGCTATGGGCGCAATGTAAATGAAAAGCAGATCAACCAGGTTCTGAAAACTCTGCTGGACTCACGGAGGAGTATGAGTCTTGGTAGCAGTTCACCGCCCTTAGCCCTTCCACACCCAGGCTTTAGAGACTCTCACCACCAGCACAACCTAGAGGCTGACCTTCGGATCGTCATGTGCCTGATGTGCGGAGATTCCTATGACGTGGACCAGCTCCTTTCTCCCTTCTTGCTGCCCCAGCACTGTCGACCCGCTTCCAGCCTGGCATGTGGCACGTCGGTCCTTCTAGAACTGATGGTTGGCAGCCAGCGGCAGAGCATCGAGCTCTCCCTTCTCTCCTACCACTCGTCCTTTTCCCTGCGCAAGAGCCGGCTGGTCCACGGCTACATTGCTGCATACTCAGCTCGCCGCAAGGCCTCCCTTGAGACCTTGTGCGCTTTCTTGTGTGAGGTGCAGGACATCATTCCAGTACAGCTGCTAGCAGTGGGGGAGAGCCAAGCAGAATTTGCTAATTGTGAGGCTGCCCAGGAGCAGCTCCTTCAAGGGGAAGAGCTGGCACATGAGATTGAGGCCCGCTTCAGCAGTGTAGTGTGTGGGCCCAGTGTAGTATTCGGCAGCCAGCATCGGATAGAGTTATTGCAGCCTTTCTTCAAGGAAGTGGTGGAAAAGCACACCATTGTGGAGGCCACGCACATGTATGACAATGCTGCAGAGGCCTGCAGCACCAATGAAAGTGTCCACTCACCCCGCTGTGGCTCACCAAGTCCCTTCCCCACTTTGGCTGACTCGGAGGATGACGTGGATCCTTCTCCTCCCTATTCTTCACTGCGGGATGACAGCACAATCACCTCCCACGGGGGTGGCTACAGAATGCCCAGCCTGGACTCTGGTGACACCTACCCTATTGTTAAAGCTCCCTTCCGCAAAGTCATCCCAGGCCCCTTTGTAGACACAATGGTCAGCCGCCGCTCAGTGGCTAACACGGTCACTTGGGCACCGGATGGGGGTTATGACCCTTCAGATTATGCTGAGCCCATGGATGCTGTGGCAAAACCCCGCCCTAGTGAAGAAGAAAACATCTACTCGGTACCGCATGACAGCACACAGGGCAAGATCATCACCATCCGCAATGCTAACAGGACCCACCCCAATGGTGGGGGCAATGGCTCTGATAGCGAAGCAGACAGCAGCTCCCTGGAGCGCCGACGCAAGATGTCTGCCTTGGGAGTCAAGCCTCGACTCTATCGTGACCGCTCTAAGCGCCTGGGCAAGTTCAGCAGCTTCCGCACCAGCTTCTCCATTGGTAGTGACGACGAGCTGGGGGGTCCACCCAAGGCCAAAGAGGACGAGGTGGGCACCAACAAGGGAGACAATTCCCTCAATGAGGAGGGCGAGGACCCCAAGAAGAGGAATATCTTGAGGAGTCTGCGCAGGACTGGGAAGGTATGTCAACAATCCTATTATTATATTATACCTATCACAGCCTCATTGAAGAGAGGTAGGTGAACAGGGGTTGGTGTTTTTAATCTGCACCTTCGGGTAACTTGAGTTAGTGTTAGAGCCTCTTTAAACTCAGGTTAAGAGAGCATGCCTAGTAACTCAATTGATTGACTTATGTATTGGTAGTATGCAGAATGGTTGGACCTCACAATAATGCAAGATGAAATTGCTAACTCATCTAATTCCATTGAGGTGCAACCTCAACAATAGTAATTACAAATGTTGGTGGAATGTGCATCTGTTGCTGTTTGGTGTTGAAGGATGTTGTTTTCCTTAAAGTTAAAGTTCCAGAGTTCACTTACCCAGTCCCTGGCCATATTGTTCTTATCAGAAGGGTTCCTGCTATACAAGAGATAGAGTACAGTCAACATTCAGAATTATCTGCATTACACGGATTTAAGAAGAAAAGCAATTGAATGTCAAAGCCATCTTGAGTAATGCACTGATAGGGATCTCATTAAAGAATGGAGTTGAATGAATTTAAAGAAATATCTTCGGCTCCAAATTTCTCTTATCTAACGAACACAATGTGATTTGCCCGCAACCACCCCCCACCCCCACTCCAACCTCCTGTTCAGGGGTTACGGAGGAATCCTTAAATAACCGCTTCTAAACGTTGGTTAATCATTTTCTGCATTTTTTAACTATTAACAACTACATTTATGTTGTAAAAATGTATTATCCTAGTTGACCTTGCCAATTTCTGTCTCTGACCTCAAGCATTTGCTCTATTCTGTACAACATAGAACCCACTTTCCTGATGCCTGGAGGTTTTCCTTTACTGGCTTATTTTTGGTCCTCTACAACCAGATGTGTTTGAGATTTGTAGTCTGGCACCAAAACAAAGGTGTCTGTGAAAGCATGGAACTGACAACTGCCTCGTCTCCTTCCGTCCTGCCTCTCTGTCTTGGCTGGTCTGCTTTATCCAGGATTAAATTAGAGCTTTGACCCCCACGCTAATCGTGAACCTGGTACAGAGGGCTGTCTGAGTTTTCCTTTTTTCCCCCTGTTTACTTGCGTTTCAGAGTGGATCTGTTCAGAAAGAGCTCCTAGACTTTGAAATGTTCATCTCTGAATTGGGCTCTAGTTTAATCAGGCGGCCTCTCCCTGTGCGTCATCTTGGCCAGTTTTGAGGCCCTGTCTGGGTTGGGCTCCAGCCTTGACTGGCAGCCAGCCGAGACGTTGAGGAAGTTCATTGGTCCAGTACTGCACCAATGATGTCTGCTGGGGACAGTATACTGAAGTAGTATTTCAAGTGCTGTGTTTTTGGGTCCCCACTGAAAGGTGGGTGACCTAGGTGAGTTTAGTATACCAGGTGGCAGAGTGGTTAAAATTTGAACCGTTAAGTTGCTGGTTTAAATTCTAGCAGGATACTGCACTACAGTTGAACGCTTGAGGAAGGTCCTTGATACTGCTAAGATAATAATTTAAAGCCATGTATGAGCTATATAGTCGTAGACTCATAGCACATATAAAACAACCTATAATCTTATTTATTATAAGAAATACTCCGTTCTGTAAAGGTGATTCGGAGACTTGTAGCCATTAGCTTTTGTTCGAGATTGCCGGCCTGTAGACAAGGCAGATTCAAGTTGTCAATGTGTTGATAGCTGGAATGGAAACCACGAATGCAGAGACTGGATGGGATTGGCCCTGGGCCTCCAGTCCTTGCAGTAGGTATTCTTGTCTGTAATGGCTGCATCACTTACAGGGCTCTCCAGTACTGGACTTCTACCACTAAAATATTCTCAAGGAATCCCAAGGACCAGAAGCATTAAATATGCATCCTTTGTTCTACAGCCCTCTTAATTCTCTTCTTCTGACAAGTCAAGTGTTTTAATTCCTGCATCACCGTAGCCAGGTGACAATTCTCTGCTAGTGTTGCATCATGTGGTTGGTGTGTTGTGGACAGTGGGGTTGGGGGTGTGGAGAGACTAA
Source organism: Hiodon alosoides (assembly GCA_025775065.1). Lineage (NCBI taxonomy): Eukaryota > Metazoa > Chordata > Actinopteri > Hiodontiformes > Hiodontidae > Hiodon > Hiodon alosoides. Next base: position 7,451 of record JAOYSI010009863.1, read on the forward strand.
AGCCTACTGTGTGGGGGCGGGAGGTAAGGCCTTTCCACACAAATGTGCCAGTAATGAAGACGGAATGGTTCTCGTTTTCATGGAAAGGTTCATTTTTGTTGTAAGCAATAGTCAAGATTTTACTCTGTTATAATGGTCAATGTAATGATGAGGCCCTAATAGTATGAATAGAACTAAGAGGGGGAAAAAATCCAAGCCCAGCAAATGTTCCAGTAAGAAGAGGATGGCTGAGAGAACGTGGTTGGTGAGAATGTTACAGTTGAAAAGGCAGGGTCGCAGACTTTGAGGAGAAGGCAAGCGAGGCGCTTGGCTAATGAGTGTCATGCAACTTCTCCTGACAGCGTTTTAGAAGTTGTGTTCAGCCATCCATGGCGCTCTGCCCACTGCAGAACAGGCACACTGTGAGCAAGGGCTGATGGAAGCTGCTCTTCACACCATAGGCCTAGGGTCTGGGTGGCAAATGATTTACTTTAATACATTTATTTATTGAAATTACATTTTTAGATTGAACTGGAAACTGCCGATGGCAGAAATTCTGGATGTGACTAACAAAGTAAAAATATTACCAATTTGAGTACTTAATATTTTATATTCCTGGTGTCTTTCCCCCTCCGCCGGGAGAAAAATGCAAGCAAATGTAGCCTAGGTCTCACTGTGTGAACGGCCCATAACTCTTCATCCTTTTTCTCTCAGAAACCGAGGCCCAAGCCCCGGCACTCTGTTTCCAAACCGCTGGAAAGCAACTACTTCGGGATTCCGCTTGTCAACGTGGTGTCGCCCGACAGGCCAATCCCTCTGTTCATCGACAAGTGCATCCGCTACATTGAGGCTACAGGTAGGCTGTGTCACTGGTCTTGTTTCTGTTTCTCCGTCTTACCAGTCCTACAAGAATTCCTCAGTCATGAAAGAATATTTTTATATCGTTGGTATCTGTATCACCTCAGGGTCTAGGGAAGGCAGTTTTAAGTGGCCCTTGTAAAGAATCTAGAAGTATGGGAAAGGCTCAGGGATTGTCGGTTATGTCCCTTCCCTGCCTTGCCACACCCCCTGCCCATCCCATGTTCTTCATTGTTCTCGTCTGCCATGAGATCTTGAAGACCAGAAAATGCCAGCCCCAACAATGTTCCACACACACGCACATACACATGTATTTGTCGGTCTTCCCTCCATCCTAACTGGTAATCCGCCACAGATCCTTTGATTAGTGGTCTCTAGCGGGATTTTCTTCCGCCATGAACCCGTCAAACTCCCAGAACTGGAGCGTCATTGGATAAGATTGAGAGAAGAACTTCCTTTGTTTGTTTTCATTTACTTTTTAGTCTGTGCGATGGTGCCATTTAGTTTTGTACTGGCTGAAGAAAAACAGGACAAAGTTCTTTCAGGACAATGTCCCTCAACTGTGGACACTGACTCTAGTTGCAGAACAGTGATTATATGTGTTAGTTAATGGCAGTCATGCTGTTTACCCCGTTTGACCATGCTTGTTGCACTTCATCAGCCCCACACTCCTTGACAACTGTAGCCATAATTATTGTGACTAATGCTGGTGAAGTTTCCCTGCTAGCTTTCGTGCTGTCAGAGTTGCAGCCTCTTCCTGTCCAGAATGGGCCTCAGGTACCTGAGTGGCTGAAGTCACCTCTGTGTGTGCACACACAACATGAACAATAAAGATGGAGCTATGATTTGTGGCCGAGTTCCAGTGCCAGGTGGCACACGGTTGCTATGCCCTCAAGCAAGGATCTTACCTTTGGGGAAAAATACAGCCATAGAAAAATAAGTAAATTAGTTTTTTAAGATGGAATGTTGTCGGCTTCCGTAAGGTCATAAAAGTGCTCTGTGTGTCTGTGACCGTGAGAGAGAAATGAAGAGATCAGGTTCAACACATTTACTTTTTGCGCTTCCTCATTTTTCTACTTTATCTACCCCTATTCAGCCAGCTTCCCACTCAAGAATTAAAGTTAAGATCCTCCTACCACCCTGTTCTTTTGCACGTCTCTTTTGAGGAATGTTGCATTATGCAGCCTTCTCGGGAGCCCTCTGTTACCCTCATCGAAACCACGTCAGAGTACTCTACTAAAGGTTCACTTCAGAGAAGATGATGTGCCTGGGTAGGAGAGGCCCATGGCCAGTGAGGAAGTTCATTTGTTTCCTATGGTTTTGGAGTTCTGTGTGCGACCACTCCACTCATTATCTTAGCATCTCTCTCGCACTGCCTATGCAACCCAACGACCCATACCATCTCCTCTATCTCCCTCTTTCTCCCAGCTCTTTGCAGTTCCAGCAGGGTACCGGGCCTCTTGCAGTCATTTTCTGCCTGACTGCTCCCTCGAGGAGATTGATATCAGGGGGTAGGAAATTGGAACACACTTTTGGGATCTGCTCTGCTTGTAGTGAGAAGTGCGCTGCCCAAACAGCCCTAAGCCAGATTCACTGATAGCGCCGCCTCCTGCATCCCCAGTGCCATGAATTTGCTAAATATAGTCGGCACGTAAGAGGGCCCAATAAATCCCTAGCTGTAATCTCAAAACCCTTATCTCAGGACTTCATACAAGCATTATACTAGTTATATTAGTCTAGAATGTTAAGGGTAGGGGGTTAAGTTTCACAAATATGCTGCTATCACATCTCTGACCTGAAAAGTATCCATTGGTCAATGTCAATATACTCAGTGTACAACAACTGGTTGAACAATGTTTTTGAACAATTATTTGGCATCTCACTCTAAATGCCACTACGTAGCCCACACTTAAAGGTAATTCATTGTCTTTCTTCTTTTCATTTTCATTCGTTTATTTACACTTTGACTGAAAAATAGTTTACCCTCCTTTTCTATCTGTCAACGTCAGCTGACCGAGAAATTCCACACACTTTTTCCATTGTGTTACAACTCTGATGGACATCTTTCCCTCTCTATCTCAAAAATACCTTCATATATAGCATTGTCTGAGCTTGCCACTTTGCCTTAATCTTTTTAAATCAGTACAAAACATTACATTTTTATTTCTTCCCTCATTGCTTCTCTCTTTTTCTCTTAATTCAATTCAATAATTGGCTCAATTGGCATGGCTCTATTTGGCAACCAATGTTGCCAAAGCCGTCAAAAATCTTTCTCTCACTCATGTCTACATCCAAACTTTTAATTTGTTTTAAGGCTGTGTGTGTGTGTGTGTGTGTGTGTGTGTGTGTGTGTGTGTGTGTGTGTGTGTGTGTGTGTGTGTGTGTGTG